>QOVD01002600.1:0-20229 GCA_003521225.1 Tuber microsphaerosporum | reverse complement strand
CGCCCGCCCAGTTCCGTCGCGAGTACGGTTAAGACTTTAACCCACATTCCAGGGAATTGTTTGTGGAGAGGTGGGTTATTTTGTCTCGACCCTAGTACAATACCGGTAATCTGGCAAGAGTCGTTTTCACGCTAGGAAGTCAAAATAAAGTCTGGCGTAAGATGTTTTACAAATTAATCGTGCACGGGAGTTAACTTATCTCCCCTAGATAGGTGGTAAACGGTTCAAACGAAGCCCTTAGCGATCGTTCCTGAAAATCCTGCCCTCTCTACCCAAATAGGCTTCGGTGCTGTGCCACAGTTTGTTTCGGCCTTCGAATGATATTGGATACCGATATCTAGGGCTGAGAAGCGCGGAACTGTCTCCAACCTAGGAAAGACTGAAACTGGTGGCTGGCCACTAGAGATCGGCCATGGCTACTTTTGTTACCCTATTTTGACAAATTTACTTTTTGCTTACCAATTCCCCCCCCCTGTGCCACTCGCTTGTATTTTTTATGCACCCTTTAGAGACTATAATAGCGTAGGAGTTCAAGTTAAGCTGGTTAAAATTTGGGGAATGCGACCATGGAACGAGCCCACAGTGGCCGTTTTTTAAAACAAGAGTAATAGCAAGTTCTAGCTAACTGAGGCCCGATTCGAACTAACCAGAATTGAGACCGAATTCCCCTCCGTACACCCGAGCAGAATTGTTAATCTAAATTCCGAGGCGAAGCTTGTGCTTAACCTGAGGGAAACCGTTTCCTCAAACTGCTCACCGAGAGTTTTCCCTTTCCACGTCCTTTCCCAGGTTTTCATCGAATACCCAAATAGTTAACTATTAATGGAGGTCTACATCTGAATTTGAGAGTATAAGGTAGGCCCAAAGTCCAAAGATGACAGAAAAAAAAAAAAAGAGTGCCAGGCCCTACTAGCAAAGCCCACCCCAAGGTGCCGGGGCGAAGTTCAATTGATTGTCCAAGTTCTTACGGAATAGTAAAATTTGCTGAGATAGAGAGTGTGGGAGGAAAGCATCGTGAAAATTATAACATTATCTTCCCGGAATCATTCCTTTCGGAGGGTTAAAAGTTCAAATGGGAGGATTTCCTTGGTATTCTGTTTTCTGGTGTCCGAGCATGCTAGCTACATTTCACAGCTAGCTCACCAAGGATATAATATACCGAATTATGCGAGCCCTCACCCACTACCGGTATTCTTCTAATCCCTACGGGGACAGGGAGGCAGGGGTGTGGCTGGCTTTTGCTTTTGCCGCTATTCGAGCACTCACCTACCCCACCCGCCGTAGCGTGTTATCCAAACCATCCCTTACCCTGTATTCAAACATTGTGACTGAAGGCTAAGTTGATAGCGTGGGTCATGAGCGTAACTGGACTAGGCAAAGTGGTAAGCGATCAGAATCCCTTACCTTGTACTCGAGTAATCATGGCTAGTGCTAGATTCTAACAGTAGTCTATTTGGGTAATCGTGATAGGAAAAACTTTGTGCTTCACAAGTGGTGTAGTGCTCAGAATACCGCAGAATCAGTAATCTTCAGCATTACCATAAAGGAAGACAGAGTGGCCGTGTAGATTTGCTCCCGGGTACTAAAATAGGCTAATGTTCAACATTCTAAACGGGTTGGCTAGGAGATAAACTAAATTGGTCTTGATGGGACACCGGAAAAATACCATTGATGGTTACTCCTTTTGTGTTGAGTCTTAACTCTAGTTGCTACTTCTTTCATCCATGTGATCGATGATCTCTACTTTAGCGTGACACTAAAAGTGCGTGAACGAGAGTACAAGTACAAGTTAAGGGATAGCGAGCCGTCTACCTAAATACTAGCTACTATTTAAATCTGGACTGAGGTTCAGCCAATCACATTGCCTAAACTTGCAGATGGCTCACTATTGCCTAGAAGACGTTAAATGGAAAACACAAAGCTAACAAAACACGCTATGCAGTTACAATTGTACGGGTATTCAAGCTTTGCCTGCAGGGTTTTCAAGTTGGATGCGGCTCATCTGCATGGTGTATGGTTTTGGGGGCAGTGCGATACGGTACTTTTTCTCCAGTCCACCTTGCTAAGGCTTGGCTAACTACCAGTATTGCAATGTCACGCACTTGATAGCAAACTTCTCTGCCCCATTAATCGCGAAATATACGGACCGGGGAAAAAGGGAAACCATTGCAAGAATTACTTCGCCCAAAAAAAAAATAAACTAGGAAAGGGAAACACAAATCTAATGCACTGTTAGATTTTAGATTTTATTTTTTACAGTCTGAATATATTTCTATGTGTTAGTCTGTCCTTGGTTAAAAGTGGTGGGCTTTGGGCAATATCTTGCGCCAAAAATGTCAAAGAAACCTCTAAAACCTTTGCCCTAGGTCTTAGTTCATCTTCCAAAGTTGTGGAAAAAATATCTGGAGGACTAAAGATATTGTTAATTTTCAATTTTTTCAATGTTTCCAACTTTTTTTTTTCAATAAGTTGGGTTATTTGCGGAATAAAGAGCGGATAGACACTGTGAGTATTTTGGCATTTGTTGCCTTGTGAAACTTGTTGAATGATATTTCCTCGCTGATGGTATTATCTTTCGGCAAGGCGTGTCTCAAACTGGAGATATCCCTGCACATGCACACGAAGTTTTTTATATTTATCTTACTCGCTAGTGCTCAACGAATGTAATGGGAGGCGTAACCCGAGAGTGCCTTTAAATTTATGATCTCCTCTCGGATTCACTCTCAAACCCTAAATTAACGGGTTGTTCATCTGATCCCCCCGCCCTGTGGGGGCACCATTCACGTTTCCTGCATCCTAACACACCACCCGCGCCTGGAAGCTCAAAGTTCCACCCCTCACATCCGCTGTCTCATGCCAAGCCTGAGCCAAGAGTATAGTGCAAAGTGGCTCGATCCGGGTCCTCAAAACTGGGAAACCCGATATTGAACCAGTCAACCACAACAAGGAATAAAAATTAAAAAAAACCTCAGAGAGGAAGATATTCAAGAGAAGAAGAGGCCTGAGGTTTTTTTTTTTTAATTAAGTGTAATCTGAAAACGTAGTTCAGGTTTAAAAAGTGAAAATTTTGGTCAGAGTGAAACATGTGATAGAATGTACATAGGAGTAGACTGAAAAATACTGAAGGGGAGAGATGACTAAGGTGTAAAAATAATTGATAGAAATCAAGTTACAAGAACAGCATACAGCAAGATTGGCGAACAATTTTGAATTCAACGTCACAATACTGATATAAAAGTCATCATCACCGTGTATCTTTAGCTCAAGCATCTTGTTAGAAACCCTTTCTTCCTTAAATAAATTAACCTTATTCTCTTGATTCCTGCTTTATTCACCTCTCTAAAGTTGCCCGCAGGTGTATCATTGCACGGTTGCCCTGGCAACCCCGGCTCAACTCCGACCGGTCGCCTGGGTTTCCCTATTTCATCAAAGGACCCACCTTTAGGCACTTTGCACCGTATATAACCTTGCGGAACCCCAGTATGAGAACTTAACATTTTTTTCCACTAAATTCGCAACTCTTCACTTGGTTCACAAATCTTTACCCCTATTTCTCACAAGCCAAAGTCATTCTGGCCCATCATTTCCACTTTCTCAGCGAATTCAGGGTTCTAGGTCAAAAGTGCCCTAAATCTAAGATATGGACAAGGTTCAATCTGATCTGGTTGAGTGGTATAAACTCGAAACCGAATTCTTTCAGGATCATGTCAGACACACAAGATATGTGGCGAAAGCGAAAAACAGGAATGAGAAAGTGAAGGAGGATTGGAGTAATTGTGGGGAACTTGGGAGAGGAGGTTTCGGGTTTGTTCATAAGCAGATCCAAGAAAATACAGGTCACTATCGCGCAGTCAAGACGATTGATAAGAGGCTACACCCCAAGGTTCATTATTCTAGGGAGCTTCTGGTGATGGCTATATTGGGAAAGGTTTGTGTTCTCACTTCCGAAGGATACTTTTGTTGTTGTCTAATAGTCAATTGTTCTAGCGTCCACCGTTGTTTGTCGAGTTCCTGGGATGGTTTGAGGACCCTGAGACTCTGTATATTGCAATGGAATATTTCGAAATGGGCGACCTTACCAAGCATATCAGCGCATCGCTACCACAAGAAACCGTTCAAAGTATTTCCAAGCAGATCCTCGAGGGTCTCGAAGTGATGCATCAACAGGGGATAGCTCATCGGGATCTAAAACCTGCGGTATGATCCTTACTACTAAATACCGCACTAGCTAGTGCCGCTAAATAGTGAAAACCCTACAGAACATTTTTGTAGTTTCTATGTCACCCGTGTGGGTCAAACTAGGTGATTTCGGCGTGTCGAAGCGGGTCCTGGCTCAAGCTACCACAACCTTTCACACTCAAGTGTCAACCCCGGTGTACAGCGCTCCCGAAGTTCTGGGGCTGGACTCTAATAGTGAAACTTCGGAATACACTAATTCTGTTGATATTTGGTCACTCGGATGTGTGATATATGAATTACTCGTCGGGACAAAGCTATTCCTTTCGGAGGGTCAAGTATTCCGCTACTACCTCGGGAAATTGTCCTTTCCTGAAGACAAACTCATGAGCTTATCACCCCCGATGAGCGATTTCGGAATCTCGTTATTAAGATCCATGCTCGTAATACACCCTGAAGATCGCCCTACCGCAGCGGGTGCGCTGAGACATGCGTGGTTGGCGGGCCTTGAGGGTAACGGCGAAGAGAGTGGAGATGACAAAGATGAGACGATCAGGGGTCGCCACGAGAGCCCACTCAGCAAGAAGCGCAAAAGCCGACTAGCTACATATACCGAACCGAAGAAAATAAGAAGCAAAGGAAACACGGTTACACAAGAAGGCACAAGGTGCATCCCCGGGGGTGTGGGTTTACGCGCCAAAGCGGGATCGCGAGTGGGTGGTGACCCTACTGCCCCGGAAAGCACACTTGGCGCTTCTATGATTACGCCATCAGATCTAGCTTCCACTAAGACCTCAGTTGTCCTGTCGGGGCTCCAGAAATCAGGATTTGTCTCTCACAATTTCCTAGAAACTCATTCCAAAAGCCCCAAGCTGGCGAGAAAAAAAAAGATCCGCAATATTCCACAGGCATCCCACCAAAGTAAGTCCCAGAATACTAAACCTGCCCTGCTCACAAAACGTATCGCTAATGAGAACTGAATGTTAAATTCTAGACTACCGGCAAGTGACCCCCCAAGACCAGACCTTTACCGTTGAAACTGTATTCAATCCACCACCGGAACAAACAACCCGAGAGAATACATGCCAGACAAAACGCACAAAGCCCATACCTCAACCATTGATCAAACTACATCAAGGATTACCCACTGGTAAGCCAACACTACCGGGTAAAAAAGGTTCAGCCCTGACAGTTCGGACAATTCAAAGGACGAAGTCTCATACTCCCAGATGGGGAGACCGCAGGAACAAAAATAGAGCAACCACCAATTTAATGCAAAACCCGAACACTAGGCGAAACACTTATGCACCATGGGACCTGGCTGCCAAGCCAATTCTCAACGCCGGCCGGAATTCTAATCAGAATCCTAATACTGGCTGGAACCCGAACATCGGAAGAGACCGAAATCTCGCACAGAACTCAAACCATCAGCAGCCGAACACCAACCAGACTAAGGAAACGACACCTGTACTCAGAGTAGAGAAAATATAGGAAGCTAGAGGGATAGACTACCCATCAGGAAGGGCAGGGTTAGGATTTTGGAAGGGTCTCAATTTTGGAATGTTGGTTGGGATTGTATGACTTATGTTATATGTTTAAATTTTGGCTGTGGAATTTATATTTCTCTCTTGAGGGACTGGAGTTAGAAGGGCTGCGGATAAATATACATTGGTTAGGTGTATCAAAAATTTGTTAGTCAAATCTATGTGACGACTTTATGGTTAGTAGGATATAATAAAGAGGAAATTTTTTGTCAGCATTAATATTCTCCTTGCAAACCCTCTAAAGTGTTAAACTCCTATGTATTACCTCTTGAGACGTTTCCTGGTTTCTAAGAGATTACACTTCACAAGGTTGTTAAGGCCTGAGTTGTTTTGTATTGGCCACAGTACTAGATAGTCTGGTAGAGCTTGTTTTCTTTCAAGGTGAAAATAAAGTCTGGCTTAAGATTTTTTACAAAGTAACCCTTCACCAGAGTTATGTCGTTTAGATAAGCGGCAAAGCCATTTCGGGTGAAGCCGCGTGAAGATCGTTCGTAGAAGTTCTGCCTCAAAAGTTATTATTCTACTCAAATGCGCTCGCGTGTCGAGCCACAGTTTATTTTGGCCTTCTAATCATATTGGATATCTGGGGCTGGGAACGGTGATACTCACTTCAACCGGCTAAAACTGGCGGCTACCCAATAGAGTAATACTAGTATTATTTTTTGTTACCGGCACAAGCACCTGGCAAGATATTTCGTACAAGATGAAGATAGCCAGAATGTCTAAAGCATCGTTTGTATTTGCATAGGAAAATGTAGCAACATGCTGTTGAAATTCACCGGTGATCACTCCATGGGAAAGATCGTTTTCGTTTATGCTACTTTCCTATTCCCCTCCGCATTAGCTAGTTAGTCATTTCCTTTGTCACTCATTATCAATTAAGAGAAGGGAAGGGTATACCTGGTTGTATACTATGTGTGAGAATTCGTATAGCTGGCCAGGAATGATCGGAGGGTAAACCGGAGGATGTATCGGAAAGATAGGCGTAATAGACGCCGAGAGGATTTCTGGAACGAGGACCTTGGGGGATTCTCTTTTATTCTCTATATATACCCTATGTACAGCCGTAGATACAAGAATCAAGCAAGATACGAATTCCCACTATACAAAGACCTCCTTCTTGACTTCATTCATTCCTGGTTCCCACTCTCTTTTATCTTCACTGCTTGTCCGTCTCTCTTCAATCGGTATCTCATAACAACACATGCTACCGTACGGTGTTGCATTTTGGTGTTTTTGCTCCTCTTGCCACCACCCACGGATTTACTTGGAAACTCTGTGGACGAAAGCGCAATGTCTGGTGCTTGTATTCGCTTTGTTCTTGCAAAATGCCCCGATTTGTCACCAGCCGGTGCTCGCACTACCCTCATTGGAGACTATACAAGGCACAGGCTTAGATGTTTTCGTACAAGGCAGGGATTATTTTGCGGGTTAACCTAAAATAACTGTGTGAAAACATCTGGCCTGGCACTTGTAACGGCTGGAGAAGAGTTTATGTTAGACTAGTCCAAATTTGGGGAATGCGATAATGGAAAGAGCTTAGAATGGCCTTTTTCGGGGTAGGGTAAATAACGAGTTCTAGCTTACTAAGGCCCCATTTGGCCCGCAGGGGTTGGGGCTACCCAGAGCCAGTGTTGGCTGCGGCCAGGGATGGTGAATCGACAAGTCCCGACAATGACTACTGTACTCGAGTACAGTATTCCAGGACAAAGCGAGCCCACGACATAACGAGAATGCCAATACAAATAATCCTTGTCCTATAAAGGTTCTGTGGACGTTGTGGCTTCGCCGTGGGCTACGTACTCGAGTACGTTTGGTGGCAGTCAAAGGGGGCGCGGGAGAGGATGGCTGGTCATGGTTTCCTTGGCATACCACCAATCAGTAAAGAACTTTTTGTGGCCCAGGCGAGCTACCGTAAGAGCTGGAATAATTGAGCCTTGGGCCTAGATGGCGGAAATCCCCCGACCCAGATGAGGGGGAGAGCAAGGCCAAGACTGATCCTAAGCCCCATCCTAGAGGATTCTACGGGAAAAGCGAGCCCGCTGTATAACGAGAATCCCCATACAAATAAATATTATCTTATAAAAGTTATATTTTCATTCTGGCTTCCCTTGAGGAATAAGAAGACTGCCTCACACTATGATTTTTGCTGCTCGTTACTTTTGTGAACCTCCTTGCATGGTAATTCCCGGCCAGGGTTCCGAATAGTCCGACCGGTCAAGTCCCGAAGAGAAGACTGGCTAGTTAGTCAAAATGGAGGAGGAGACTAGACCTGACCAAAATATTTGGTCCGGTCAAGTCTGGTCCAGTGGGGGAGCAGTCTAAAATAGGATCCTTGTTTAATCAAAGTAGCCGTTGCTATGGCATCTTTTACTTCATGTGATGTCATACTCCTTCAAGTTGCAGTTGTAATCAAAATGGTCTGCTTTATTACTGTTAGAGGAAGGATAAAATTTGTTTAACAAGAAACAGGGATAGGAAAAAACTAAGTTCAGTTATTATTTTTTTGACCAAAAAGACGACTAGAAACAAAGTGAAGCAGTGAAGGGTGAAGGAAAGTATATTAGTTGAAATAGCGATTCAGGTTTTGAGAAACATAATGTGAAATTAGAATGCGCAAGCAATAGAACATACGGTTTCAAAACCGCAAACAAAAGGAAAGAACATTCTGGGTGATCCACAGTAACAAAAGAAAGAAATAACCAAGGCTTCTCCCCCGTGCCTTCTACCAATAACACAATTTCCCCCAGTCTCTTCTAGCGTCTACTTAACATACCCTATATAATAGATTGAACTTTCTCTAATATTGTGTTGCAAGTGCCCGAGCCATCCAGCATTGTCGAACAAACAACCTGATGGGGGTAAATTATCACCCTACTCTCGCTTGATCTTCCAATAACAATAAACTTATCTCGGGCCAATCCCATATTGGTTAGCCTCTTCCCTCTACTCGGATACCAGGGTTAGTCCGCGAACGCCAGGGCTTATTCTCAGCATGAACTAAGGAGGCAAATATCGAATAGAAACCCACGAATAAATAGTTCAACCAATAGCAAGGCAGAAATCGTTCGAGGAATTTTGCGAGTTTTCAACATACCCCCATTAGCGCGTACACTATTCCCAATATCGTCTTAGCCTGCTGTTCGCGGACTAACCCTGGTACCCGAGTACTCAGGCGGCCGAATTGATGTCAGACGGCCCTATTTTGGACTCGCGCATGTCTGGTGACAACTAACCACATACAAGTGCCATGGGTAAAGTTCTCGTACATCCACGATTGCTCTTACAACAACAGTCCCTCCTCTTGTGACGTGTCACATTCCAGGTTCTGACCAATGGGGATCCTTAGGCCTATCTCACAATGGCTTCAAGTCTTTAATTCCATTACGATGGTTTTAATTTTCATCTCGGAATCGATATTTTTCTATCTCTTCCTTGATATTTAACTCCGTTGTCATCTCGGCTAACAGGTTTACTTTTGTATCCCGAC
Source organism: Tuber microsphaerosporum (assembly GCA_003521225.1). Classification (NCBI taxonomy): domain Eukaryota; kingdom Fungi; phylum Ascomycota; class Pezizomycetes; order Pezizales; family Tuberaceae; genus Tuber; species Tuber microsphaerosporum. The sequence continues at coordinate 11,019 of QOVD01002600.1, read as the reverse complement.
TTGCTAGACATCTTTGCGGTCTTCCTTCGCCATACGAGTTCCGTTTTCGAGCCAATGTTGAATACGGCAGCGGTAAAGTTTGGAAAACAGGGGTTGTGGCTGGTGGTGGCTGGGGGATTTGGGTGGTGGCGTTTGTTGGGGGATGTGGCTGGTGGGGGTGTGGCGCTAACAGGTGTGGCGGTGTCGGAATGTCACTGGGCCAGGCGCGACTAAGAAAAAGGATTGGTGTAGAAAAGGTTTATTACCTTGGCGGGGTTGAAATGGGTGTGAGATGGGGGATGGGACCCATTGCAATTTCCGTAACTCATGGTGCATGTCTGGGAGTGGTAGTTAAGGTATAAGGGGGAGCACAGGTGGTGGTGGTCATCATCATTGGCCGTAAACCACAGGTGGAGAGTATGCTACCGGTAGCATGTGTTTTAAAGGTGGAGGGGGTTTTATTCTTTGTTGGTTACGGCTTGTGGAACCTCAGACTGGAACGTGTCTCAATGGTTTGCTGATCTAGACTCACCTAGTGCGACCTCGAGGGCTAGGTCTATAAGTAGCGTGGTGGTCAGTAGCTGTGAGGTTATGGCGCAGATGTAGGCTCAGGGAAAGCTTGGCTGGTGTTTGGCGATTGAGGTAAACAGACTAAATGCTACAGAAAACCTCTCAGTGTAGCGCTAGTATAGGTAGATAGCGTTAATCAAAAGCTCTGATGAAAAAAAAAAAAAAAAAAAAACAGTTCTCGTACGGGACAGGGTTTATTTTGCCGGTTAACCTGAATTAACTGTTCGGAAACTTTATCCCTGGCACTTGTATACCGCATTATCTGGTTAAACTCGTTTTTGCGCTAAGAGGTTAGAATAAGGTGTGAATCAGAATTTTTCCCTTCTTGGTTAGTTGTTTCCTCTAAATAGACGGCAAAGGTCTCAAAATGACGCCCCGTGGCAAATATTTGTGAAAATCTTACTTCTAAAGGCTACTCTCTGCTCAAAGAAGCTCGTATATTTCGCCACACTTTATTTCGACCTCTTAGCGTGAAAACGAGTTTAACCAGATAATGCGGTATTAGAAACTTGCCAAATTCGCTATGCAGCCGAGGCTGCCATGCATGCTGTACACCAAGTAGAATGGGATTCTCCACCGAGTTTGGCGAGTTAATACCGTATTTGGTTAGCTTTTATTTAATCTGCGATAGCCCAAAATAGGGCCCTCTGATTTCAATCCGGTTGCGTGAGTAAGGGAAATTCCATCATCGGATATCACTCGACTTACGGAGTCTGACCTGGTCTGGTCTAGTCGGTTGTTTTGCAATTGACTACTTGGCTGGTCTGATTACTAGAATACCCTTAGACCAGACTTGACTATGGCTCTATGTAGTCCAGACTAGTCCACTGCAGCCACGGACTATTCGGAACCTTGTTCCCGGCTGATGGCACAGGTATCTTTCGATAGGGTGTCTGAAAAGGCTAATATCCCTGCACATGCATACGGAGCTTTTCGCATTTTTACTCGGTCGGAGTTAACGTATGAGTGAAAGTGTCCGTAAAACTATAATCTCCACTCGGAATCATTCCTTTCAAACCCTAACGGGCTGTTCCTGGGATCAGGCAGCGCCAAGCACACAAAAATCACTCAATACCTCTATTTGTACCACACTGAGCTCACCAAATACGTTAATCCTACCATACCAAGCTCACTACACGTTCCTCATAGCCCTACCACACCCAACCAAACTCGCCAAAATAGTCCCCCCATGCAAAAGCCGCCACCTTGTCACCCCGCTGTGCTGAACCCACCAAATAATTATCTTGCCATACCAAGCTCACGATCCTACCTCATAGCCCTACCACACCCAACCAAACTTGTCAAAATAACCCCACCACACTAAACCCGGTAATCCTACCATACCAGACTCACCTGCTCATAGCCCTACCACAATTAGCAATATAACCTACCGCACAAAACTCACCAAATAATCCTACCGCACCACACTCACCTCATAGCCCCACCACACCTAACAAAAACCTACCACATCTTGAGGCTCTCAAGCATCTTCACACAGTGCAGTATAAATACTAGAACTGTATGAGAATTTCCTCCACCAGAGAGATAAGCCAACTTAGCACTTTCTTCGGCTAAATTCGCAACTCTTCACAAATATTCACACCCATTTTCCGCTAGCCACCGCTATTCTGGCCCTGCATTTCCACTTACTCAGCTGATTCAGAATTCTAGATCCAAAGAGCCCCAAACGTGAGACATGGACAAGACTCAATCGGATTTGATTATTTGGTATAAACTCGAAACAGAATTCTTTCAGAATCATGTCAGACACACACGATATGCGGCGAAAGCGAAAAACAGGAATGAGAAAGTGAAGGACACACAAACTCTCTCACTCGGCCCCCTCTTCCCTTTTGAGCTTTGCCCAAAACTCACTCGCAGCGACTGTAACAAGTTCTAGCTGAATAAGACCCCGTTTGGCATACTGCGATTGTGACTCCCGCAACCAGAATTAGTGTTGGCTGTGACCAGGGCTGGTGTATTGGCCGGTACTGACGATGGCTATATAGAGTGGCAGCTGAAGGGGAGGGGGGGATGGGCTGTCATGGTTTCCCGGGGATACCAACAATCAGAGGAAGGCGTGTTGTGACCCAAGCCAGCTACAGTAAGAACTAGAATAATTAAACATTGCGCTACTCGTAGGATGTTGGAAAATTTCTCGCTTGGGTGAGGGGGAAAGCACTGAGAAGACTGACGGCTCACCCAGAACCCATGACAAAACGAGGAAAAGTGCAGGACCCAGAGCAAAGCATTCGCTCCTGCTTGCGTACTGGTACCTGTTGCCTTTGGGAGGTCCTTCTACCTTCCCAAGTCCTAGTGCCCGGTTCATAATCTCTCACTCACATGGATAAAAGAGAAAAAAAGTAAGAATGACTCCAACTCAAAGCAGCGAATAGCAGAGGATGGTTGTCGAGAAAGTGGGGGGAAAACTTAATAGTGAGTGGAAAAAAAGAAAAAAGAACTCCTTATGGTAGTTTTTGATCTTTCTCTTGCTGCCCCACAATACCGGCACTTTACTCGCGTGCTGCTTGTGCAGCAACCGGTATGGTAGTTATCTGTTTATTACTTGGTTGCGATTTGCCAAAAGCTCTAAAACTCCCCCAAAATGGATAAAAAGAAAAAACGCATCTCCACACAATCCCATCCACGCAATCCTCATCCTTCATGTGGACGAACGAAAGTTTCTATCACTTATCACATCTTCTGCACCCTCGTGTATCTTTCACCGCCATGCCGAGAAAAATGAAATACAAATTTTTATAAATAGATGCAAGAAAAACCTTCTTTCGTGGTATCATCGTTAAAGTAAATAAACCTGCCAATACTTCCTATGTAGCTAAACCTTGCGTGCCCGATTTTAGATGCAGTGCATTAGCATAGCGTGTGATCTTAGGGCAGTAAGTAACTCAATATGCGCCGGTATTTTTTCGCCAACCTAGCCATGGCTTGGTCAACCTTTTCGTTACCATGCAGTTGGCAACAAGCCTTTTCGGACACCATTTGCCGGGAAATATATGGCCAATTTTTCCAAGCCAAAATACAAAAAGGAAATCCACCCATGGCTTCCTTTTTGTTTTGGTTGCTATAGAGATGTTCCACTGTGGGAGGAGTTTGGTGAGGTTGTCGCTGCCCTTGTCGCCGGAGATCGTTTGCCACCGATATATCCCAGAATGACAATGGGGGCGCTTCGAGGCCAGGTAGGGGGTGAGGGTGGGAAAAAATAAAATAAATAAAGAATCTGGCGATAAAGTACGCGAGGTGTAGGAAGCTTGATAATCTCGGAGTTGGAGGAGATGAAGGATGATATATATGCTGGAGGTCCACAGACCCATTGTCAGGAAGCTATGACCCTGCGGTTGGCTGGCAATCGGCCAAACCTTTTTCCAACGACCTCCGAGACGCGTTCTAGTGAGTGATACCCTGTGCGCTTTGCTTGATTGGTAATGGGTTGCTCCAACCCGGTATACATTCGAAAAAGTGAAACCTTTGAAAAGAATTGCTTCACCTTTGGCCCATCATAAAATGGTGAAGAAAATTTCAAAAAATAAAATAGGAAAGGGAAGTGTAAATCTAAGGCAGTGTTAGATTTTTAATTTTTTTTTACAGTCTGAAAATATTTAATTGTGATGTTCTGCCCACTTAAAAGTGGTCGGTTTTGAGTAGTAGATTGTGCTCAGAATTCCAAGGAAACCACTCAGACTCAGAAAAATATCTGACAGTCCCTAGTTATTTTCAATTTTCAATTTTTTTTCCAATTTTTTTCCAATTAGATGGCGGGTTCGGAGAAGCCATTGCCAATTGGGCAAAGTAGACGCGTTAGCACTCCAGGGAAGGGGAAGCGTCTCGGAGGCCGAAGGAAAAAGGTATAGCCGCAGTCGCGTGAAGTGAGGGGTCATAGCTCCACCAGAGCTGGCTGGCCAACGGCCCACGGCGCATAATGCCCTCGAACTCCCACAACAAGAGCCCCCCCCCATCTCATGAGATACCGATAAACACGAGATCTCAAACCTTGCTACAGATCGTGTTCTTTGTTGCCTGCCCACCACCCCTCTCGCGGGAACCGGCGCCCTCATTGTGAGCTGGGGTCTAACGGTGCCAACAATCTCAAGCCACAAGAGCAGCGACGACATCACCAATGCCTCCCTCAGTGGAACAACGGCAATTCGGCTGTGGGAAAATACCTGATTGAAACTTTCATATTTGTCTTGGGGCTTGGAGTTTACTTGTCTTTTCTTCTCCTCACTCTCAGTTTATGTACTGTACATGTACCTCGCTTTGGAAAATTGGTTGAGCTTTTCGAGGAATAAAGAGCTTGCTGACTGTATGAGTGTTTTCCTTTTTTTTTTGGATCGTATTCCTGGCTGATGGTACTTGTCACAGGCAAGAAGTGACCGAAAATACGAGTTGTGAGTTTGTGGCGCGCACGGATTTTTTACCATATATTTTCCGAACCCCTGTTTTCGGTCACTTCTTGCCTGCAACAACTATCATTCGGCAGGATGTGTCTGAAACGCTGAGTATCCCTGCACATGCATACTCGGGGTGATACAAAACTTTGGAAAGCTTTTGCACTAGTTTTTTGTTTTTGTCCTGCTCATTCCCGTTGAACGAATGTGATGGAGTGTGTGCCTTTAAAATTATACTGTAATCTCCTCTCGGAATCACTCCTTTCAAACCCTAACGGTCTTCCCCTCTGATCCCTGCAGTACCGTAGGCTAAAACCTTTGACCTCTACCGCCGTCGTACAAGTGCCATCATTGCCTTTTCGACTATCAATCTACAAATGGAACAAAAAGAAAAGGAAAAAAAAAAGAGTGTGAGACACTAGAGAAAGAATACCCCCTCTCCAGTTGGCAAATAAGGGTCGGTCCCAGGCTACCCATACCTACCCACTTACCCTCCGTTACTACTACAACTGCATCCTACCAACCCACCACGCCAATTCACTCAACTCACACACACCACTACTCTCTTGTTCTCTCCTTTATTAGCCGTCCTGACTTCCCTCCGCAGGACTTTGTAAAACGGGTGTTCTAGGTGTTGTCACCTTTCCCCACCTTGTTCCTGTAACAATTTCTGTGAGTCGGCCTACCAACTAGTTACCCTACGCCAGCTAGCCGACTAAGCCCCTCTCTTATCCTACCTGTGGCTTTTAGCCACCACCATCCCACCCCTTCCTTCGCAGCACTACTGGGCCTATCATACCAATTCCTACATTGGCCGAATGTCACGTCGGTCTCGAGCAAGCTATCATCTCTTCACCCTTTTCTCTCCTACCGGTCGCTGTTCTACCGCAGCTCCTACCTTTCCCTCGCAGCAAGACTGGGCCTATCATACCACACACCTAATATCTCATGCCAAGCCTAATTGCTTGTAGGAGCCAGAGTATAAGAGGGAAGAGCAACCCCAGTATTAGAACCGCGAGAAACCCCCCCTACGAGAGTGATAGGAACTTAGCATTTTTTTCCACCAAATTTTCAACTCCCCATCTAGGTCACAAACTTTTACTCCTATTTCTCACAAGCCACCGTCATTCTGGCCCATCATTTCCACTTTCTCAGCGAATTCAGAGTTCTAGGTCAAAAGAGCCCCAAACACGAGACATGGACAAGACTCAATCGGATTTGATTATTTGGTATAAACTCGAAACAGAATTCTTTCAGGATCATGTCAGACACACAAGATATGTGGCGAAAGCGAAAAACAGGAATGAGAAAGTGAAGGAGGATTGGAGTAATTGTGGGGAACTCGGGAGAGGAGGCTTCGGGGTTGTCTATAAGCAGATCCAAGAAACTACAAGTCACTATCGGGCAGTTAAGACCATTGATAAGAGGCTACACCCCGAGGTCCACTATTCTAGGGAACTTCTTGTGATGGCTATATTGGGGAAGGCTTGTGCTCTCACCTCCAAAGAATACTCTTGTTATTGTCTAATGGTCAGTTGTTCTAGCGTCCCTCATTATTTGTGGAGTTCTTGGGATGGTACGAGGAGCCCGAGACCTTGTATATTGCGATGGAATATCTTAAGGAAGGCGATCTCACCAAGCATATCGGTACACCTCTACCACAAGATACCGTCCAAAATATTTCTAAGCAGATACTTGAAGGTCTCAAAGTGATGCATCAACAGGGGATAGCTCATCGGGATCTAAAGCCTGCGGTATGATTATTACCACTAAAAACCTCGCTTAACTATGTCGCATCGCGGATTACTGACCAATACATAGAACATTTTCGTGGTTTCCATGTCTCCCGTGTGGGTTAAACTAGGAGATTTCGGGGTGTCAAAGCGGATCCTGGCTCAAGCTACCACAACTCTTCATACCCAGGTGTCAACTCAAGTGTACAGTGCCCCCGAGGTTCTAGGCTTAGACTCCAATAGTGAAACCTCGGACTACACTAATTCTGTCGATATTTGGTCACTCGGATGTGTAATATATGAGCTACTTACAGGGACAAAGCTATTCGCCTCGGAGGGTCAAGTATTCCGTTACTACCTCGGGAAATGGTCTCTTCCTGACGATAAACTCATAAGTTTATCACCCCCGATAGACGATTTCGGAATCTCGTTACTGAAATCCATGCTGGTAATCCTACCCGAGGGCCGTCCAACCGCGGAGGATGCGCTGAGGAATGTGTGGTTGACGGGTCTTACGAGTGGCGAGGAAGAGAGTGGAGATGACGAAAATGAGAGGAGACAAAGCCGCCATGAGAGCACCCTGAGCAGGAAGCGCAAAAACAAACCAGCCACATATCACGAACCGAAGAAGAGAAGAAGCGAAAGAAACTCGATTACGCAGGAGGGCAAAAGGTGCACCTCCGGGGGTGTGGCTTTAGGGGCGAATGCAGAATCGCAGATGGGTGGCGACACTTCTATGGTGACGCCATCGGAATCAGCCCCAACCGAGAGCTTAGTGGTCCAGACGGGGCCCCGGAAATCGGAATTCGTGTCTCACAATTCCCAGGCAGCCCATTCAAAGAGCCGCAAGCGAGTCAGAAAAAAACAGACCCCCAATATTCCTCAAATATGTCACCAAAGTTGGACCCCAATGTCACACTCACCATTCCCACAAAACGTGTCGCTAACGAGAATTGAATGCTAAATCCTAGACCATCTGCAGGCGACCCCCCAAGGCCAGACCCTCACCGTGGAAATTGTCTTCAATCCACCCCCGGGACGGGCAACCCAAGGTAACACATACCATAGAAAACGCACACAGCCCACACCTCAATCCTTAATGAAGCTACGTCAAGAATTACGAACCAGCGAACCTACACTACTTGGTCGAAGAGGTTCAGCCCCAACGGTTCGAACAATTCAGGAAACGAAGCCTCATGCTCCACGAAGAGGAGACCGCAAGAACCAAAATGGTGCAAGCGCCAGTTTGATACGAAATCCAAATACAGTTGCACCTGGCTATAGTGAACCTCGCTATAGTGAACGGGGGCTGAAAGGAAAGACTGTGATTGGTCTGTTAGCTGCCTTTAGGCCTTGCTATTGGCTAATCTCTATAGTGAACGTGTTTTTTGCGTTCATTATAGCCAGGTGCGACTGTACGAAGCGAAACCTTAATACACAAAGGGACCCCGCTGCCACATCAATTCCCAATGCCAACTGGAATCCTAACCGGGGTCCCGATGCTGGCCGGAATCTAGACCAGGATCCTGAGGCTGGCTCGAACCCTAACCCCAGAGGAAATCAAAACTTCGAACGGAGCTCAAACCATGAATAGCCGAACACAGATCAGATCAAGGAAGCGATACCACCAACAGAAGTGGAGAGTATATGGGAAACTGAAGAAATAGGTCACGCATTAGGGAGGGAAGGATGGTGAAGCGGCATGCAAATTAGGGCCATGTTTCAGAATGGTCAATTACGATTTAGCTACAATCCTTGTATTCACTGTGTCAGGTTCGGGTTAATGACGCAGAAAAGGATTTGCTCGGTCGCGAGATTTTGGAACCTTTGTCAGGGTTCAATGGCTTATGCTCATGTTTAGAACAGGTCTTCCAGATTTTCTTGTGGAAGATATATTTCTATGTTGGGGGACTGGAGTTGGAAGGGTAGTTAGTAGATGGGGATTTGCTTGGTGTATTTAAGGTTTTTAACTTCAAACTCATCCGATGACTTTATTACCAGCAAAATGTCAACTCTTTTTTTCGTTTGCCTCTAATAGGAAATTTAATAAAAAAGTGTTGTTCTTGTGTCTCGCCTCTGGGGGCATTTTCATTAGTTTATTCGTTGAGGGGTGGGTTGTTTCGTATTGGTTGCGGGATCGGATATGTAGAATAGGTGAACAGAAATCGCAAAAACCTCGTTTTTCAACCGTTGATACCATGAAAAAATGAATCTCCTCTTCCCCAAATTCTTGATTTAAAGTTATTTTATCTCTTTGGTACCTCATGATTAACTAGGAGTATACCCATTACCAACTGAGGGTTCAACAAGCTTGTAAAGTTCTACAGTCACTTAAAGAGTCATCATTATCGTCAATTTACTAAGCAGTTGCCCCCCGCAACAATATCTCTATCTTTGATAAGCTGTAATACGGTGTGGAAGTGCTAGAAGACTCCGTGAATGATTGAAGGATGACTAAATGCATACATGACGACTTGGATGGTTATTGGGATGCTATCTGCGTAGGTTCAATAGTGGACTATGTGAGGGCTCAGTGAGACTTGGCGCGCCCCGGTATTAAAGCCAAAACTACATCCTAAAATTTGTCAAGCCTCGCTGAGGGTGCTGTCTTGCTGAGCCCATGCAAGTCGGTGGTGCACTGTACCGGTACTCGGGTGGCTGCAGTGTTAGAGGGTGGATGGTGGATCATGGGTGATGGATAGGTAGATGGTAGGTAAACGACGCGGTATACCTAATACCGGTACCGGTACTAGGAGGGTGTTAGAGTACAGTACGGTACAGTACCGGCAGGCGGCCTGTCATGGTTGCGGGGTTGAAAGGATGGACAGGTGATGGGAAAACCTATTCCGTACCGGCGAATCCCGGGCGCTCCTAATAGAATACCAGCAACGCTTTTTTATACCAGCAAAAACACGATGTTTCGCCCAAAGCAATGAAAATAAGACTTCGACTCCTAAGCAAGGAAGCACAATCTCAAAAAAATCATAATATTTCTTTAAAATACACCATTAAAATTTAGAATATTCTCTCATGCCAAAGGCAACTGTGCAGATAGCGTGTGTCGCTTAAAAATCACCCTTTTGAGCAAATGTTGGGGTAGGCATGCTGCCAAGCTGTGTTGAGACCAAGCTTATTAGTCCTAGTAAGTCATTCGGTGGAAGGTTACGCTTTCTCTAGGATAAAAAAACGTTGCTGGTATTACGGGGACCGCCCGGGGCTGGCTGGTGTTGAAAAGGGTTTTTTCTTTTTTTGGATGGTAATGGATGGGTGGGACTCAAGCATGAGGGACAGGCATTAGCGATCGCATACACCACTTCGGGGTCTCGCAAGGTTTTGCGCTTTGGTGTGGGCGAAGACTTTTCGCTTACCGCTTGTCAACGATGCGGTGCATGGTACAAGTACTCGAGTAGGAGTGCCAGTCCGGTAGTTGCAGTGGTGGGGAATGGATTGTGGATGGAACGGATGGATGGTGGTTGGATAGAAGATGGGGCTGATGGATGATGAATGGATGGTGGGATGGATGATACGGTACCGGTAGTCGATGGGATGACAGATCGATTGATGGAGGGTGGGATGGACAGTTGATGGGATACGGTAGTATTGACAGATGGATGGATGGATGGATGGATGGATGGATGGATGGATGGCGAATGGATAATAAATGGATGGTAAGATCATAGAAGGATAGATGGATGGATGGATAGTGGGGGGTAAGGTCATGTCTCGAATTGTAATGAAAGCTTTCTTTGGTGACTTTTTTATTCATAGTTCAAGACAATAATTACTTGTAGTATGCACCAGGCATTATGAAACGGGGGATGCCTTGGCATTCAGCCACACGTTCAATAAATGGTGCTCATGATATGTTGAATTCTTAGCTAATGCAAGGTTATTTCAAAATAATCAAGGGACGCTTGTTAGGGACGCTTGTTAGGACATACCAGATGAAGTCTATATCCTACGAAAAATCTTTCCCTCTTATTATACTTTCTCATACGGGTAAATTGCCCAGGCTTCAATAAATAGGAAAACTGCAGCCCGAATATTATTCTGAAAACTAGGCTCAGGGTGGGGAATGGAGAGAAGCAGTTTTTTTTTTCTGCCAAGCCGTCCCTTGGTTCAAAATCCTTGGTTGCACACTCTAGATGCCTTGAACAATAGTTTAATAACTAAATAAGTCATCATCGTTCGTGCTATGTAAGGTTCCCGTGAGAGAAATGGCGACTTTTTCTTTTCCTTTTCGTACTATAATTGCAATGGTTATATCCAATAGTACAAAGCTGAATAAGTATATTACAGGCAGATAGACAGAGAGGAAAGAAAGCAAATGC
>QOVD01002598.1:6210-20976 GCA_003521225.1 Tuber microsphaerosporum | reverse complement strand
AAAAAAAAAAAAAAAAAAAAAAAAAAAACACTTTTCCATGTTTTATTTCCTTCTTTGTCTTCACGCAAAATCCTTTTTTTTTTCCTTTTCATTGCAAGAAACATTAGGAATCACACTGATTTCAAAAATAATTCACCCAGTAATCATTTTTGAACCATTCACCGAGCAGCTCAACGGAAACACGGTGATTAGACTAACCCTTGGCTAGGTAGACTCCCTCCAGCCCTCCCCCATCTTCGCGGACCACGGCCCGCAGCTTGATTCATTGGTGATGCCAGAAAGGTATCTACGAGTAAGCATAATACGAGATTGGTGAATAATGCCTTGTGCAGAGAAGACGGTTAAAAAGATTCAGTTTTCACAAGAAACCGCTGAGGTTATTACTATCCGTTACATAAGCTCATTATTACTAACCAGCTGGCTGCCACCAACTACTACTTGCATTGGGAATTTTGCTACCGAACACCATCTTAGCACCCTAAACAAAAGAGGTGAAGCCTCCGGTTGACTACCAATCATTTACGACTGCTCATAAAATAAAAGTAAAAAAAACAGGTATCAGTGAACTCGCGCATGGTGCTGGTAACCAGTGGCAAGTGGCTTCGTGAGAGTTTTCCCCACTATTATTACCAAGTTACAAGACTAACGAGGACGGCTAAGGTACAACGACAATGAGAGAGTTTTTTTCTGCTCCATTTCATCCTCCTCCTTTTTCATCTCCTCCTCCCCCACATCCGTTTCTCGGACACGACACATATCGTGCACAGGTTATGTACTGCACTCGTACAGTACACGGATGCTGTTCAAACTGTACTCTACCGTTTTAACTATTTTGCTTTTATTTTTAAACCCTCGTCCGTGAGCTCTGACCGGGCTCGTTTAAATATAACGAGGCACTGCCGCAGGTGCACTTACGTAGTGTAGCGAAACAAATGACCGGAAACCCGCTCCAGCCGACCTACAAGTATCTACGGTATCTAGGCACTTTGCTTCGTAGCGGTAGCGTTACGGAATAGCGCTGGAAAAGCAATGCAAACGAACCGGGATAGACAACGCTAGCCAGGAGGAGAATAAATAGAATAAAATAAAATAAAATAAAATAAAACCCCCAGACATTATGACGCCTATCTCACGGGAGGGACAGGTTTCGGTCATGGTGTTGAGCCTTTCACGATGCTCTCGAAGGGGGTCCGCCACCACAGCACAAGCACGCCCTGACGATTGCGAACCGCCTTCCGTTTAAAAATTTCCATCGCTAACTGCGAGTGCTGTATTTTGAACCCTGCATCACCATATCTTCCAGGCTTCTGAGACATGGCGCTGAAGGCCACGCTGAATGACTTGCTCATTGCGGCGAAGTGGTCTCAAGAATAGTTAAAAAACCGTTGGTCGATGTCACGATCGGCCTGTCAGTCGCCTTTCTGACTCGTAAAATATTGGTGATGCTTTCCGTGTAGTCCAGTTTCTTGAGACGAACCGTGTCTGGTCTTCCGTTTACTGAATGCAGGAGTTGAAAGAGAAACGGAAATCCGCTTTTCCTTCCTTTGTGAGATAATACTAAGTTTTTTTATTTTCTTATTTTTCCTTTTGGTTTGATTCAGCTCTATGGGCGAAAAGTGATATCTGATGAAGAGTGTAGGCTTTTTTTATTATTATTCCGACCCCGAACCTTTTATTTTATTTCTTTTTTGCTCCACTCATTCGCTCATTCTGCTTTTTTTCCCCCTTTTTCCTACCAATCAGCGGGCACTGCTCACCTGGTCATACAGAGCTTTAAAAGGGCTTAGTTCGTCTGCCATTCGGCTTGCGTCAATTGGCCGCATATTCCAGTCTAGACCCCTTTCTGCACCAGCAAGTGGCTTTTTCGTCGACAGTACTTGCACTGTACCGTAATTGTAAAACCCACGTTGCTTTTTCCCTCTTTCTACCGTCTGATGTTCTCAGAGAGGGAGAGAGAATAGAAGTGCGCACCGGTACTAGTACTGTAGGACAGGCTAGATATATTTCCCCTTCCGTCCTTGAGCGAGGGGACAAAGGTGAACAGAGGGGCAGTAAGCATTCAAGAGAGCTAAACCTAAACAGTTCTTTCTACACCCTTTCTGTGTTTCTCTTCTTTACTTTTTTTGCCGCCTCTCGCGATGATGATCACGGTACCGGTATCAGTGCTGTTCCTCCGCTGGTAGTGCAGTGTAGCGTACCGGCGTATTCTGCCTCTACTAGTATATCGTGCTGCTTTTATCTGCTTCATTTTTTTGTTTTTTCTCACCTCCGTGTTTTCCGTATCCCTCGGTTCACGGTGTAATTGCTGAGATCTCCATTTACCGGTGGTAGGGTTTGGAATACGATGAATACATACCACAGAGAAGGAAACGGGCACATTTGTGCCGGTGGGGTGCGTGTTCTCCCTTGCTCTGATGGGGCACTAGTACGTAGAAGGTGAATGCAATATTAAGGGCACAGTGCACTTTTGATCACCGCACTGGTGCTCCCAAAAAGTCTGTTCTTGCGAGAAGGAATGTCCCACCGCAGTAAGTTGCAGTCCCTACCACCGCGTCTTCATGATCATGCGCCAGTATCAGAAGATGCTGCTGCCGCTGCTGCGAGAAATGTAGCTCCTGTAATTACTGTGGGTCTGGGGAAACCGCTAATGGAAGAATCCAAGAGAGAACTTGTCGACATTTGTACCTAGCTCATCAACTCCATCACACCACACCCCCTCAACCGTGGGTGCATGCCGGTCTATGCCATAGAGCAGGAGAGAAAGCAACCTCTCCCTCACTTTCTCGCAGCGAGATCCCGTGTCCCACAGCCAACCATTTCCCCAGGTCTTAGCATTTCTGTGGAGCCTGTGGAGTGCAATTCTGCGGAACCCAAGCTCCACTTCACCTTAGCGCCCTTGAATCCGAATGGGGGAATTTATTTCTCATTTGCTTTTTTAGCCTTTTCACTGAGACAGGATTATCTATCTTTCTTTTCTTTTTCTTATTCTCTTCTCGTCGAGCCACACTTACACTACATTTTTTGCTTTTGTGGAGAGAGAGAGAGAGATGGAGAGAGAGAAGCAGAGCCTCCCTTTCTTCTTTAAGTGTTCAATAAACCAATCTTTTAGCTTGACACGGGTCAGGTTTCCCTACCGGTACCGTACTTGAAGTGCGAGCTTTCCCCGCATTTTCTCCCAGGAACGCATCCCGCGTGCGTCTCCTTCGCCTGAGCAGTTCATCTGTTCCAGGCACCGAGCAATATTGATACCCTCTTTGCCCATCATCCATCACGCTTCTATGTCATCAGACACTCGAGCTGTTTTGGCTATGTTTCCAAGTAGACACAGATAGGCGGCGAACGGAGCGCGAGTATCAAGTTGGAGCACAGTACCCGAAAACAGGAATTCGTAAAATATATGGCAAAAAAAATCGGTGAGTACCAGTACTGTATACATGAGGCCCATATAAAACTCATGACCCCTGTTTTCGGATACTTCCTGTCTGTTACAAGGAGAAGTACTCGAGTAAATAGGCTGAGCTGGGATACAGGGGGTTTGTTTTGCCATTAAGGTTCTTTTTTGGTTTTTTTGAGGATATTTGATCTCGCAAAATCTCGATAGAGATCTCGTCTAAACGGCCGACTCGGGCTGTAATTTACTGGAGATTGGAAAAAAGAAAAGAAACCCTACTCGTATCACGGTAAACCTTGCGCTCCCCCATCCCCCCGTATCTTCCGGCTTCTCATTGAACTCTCTCCTGACCACAATGGGGCTGAATATGTTTCTCGAGACGTCAATGATCAGCTGTCATCATGTTGCGTTACCGGTAAACTTAAACAAAAGCTTGCGTCCGATGTCTGCTCCTCTTATTTTTTATTTTATTTTAATTATCTCCAAGACATACCCGCTCCACTCTCGCCCAATAATGTTTTTTTCCCTTTTTTCCAAAAAAGAAGGTGGTCATATCCACGCAGTTCCCGTAGCTCCATATCATACTCTTACGGTGCAATATTGTATAGGTGAGCGAAGTAAGCAAGTTCCACTACCGGCAACTCCTCTCTTCTAGATTTCCTAAAGGTTGCGAATCCAGAGCTCTTCTGTTTAATTAACACTTGGCAAGCCACTGAACTCGAGAAATCCCAACATACCAGCACTGTATCTACTCGAGTAACTGTTCAGAACGAGACTTTCAGCTCGTCTACGAGGAATGCTATTGCGCAATCAAGCTTTTTTTTTTTTTTTTAAAAAAAAAAAAGAGACGGGGAACTCTAAGCTCCCTTCCGCAACCATCAAGAAATCTGCAATAACCGATGCAGAGGCGGACGCTAACTACCTCTGGCGGGATTTTTTTGCCCGTGTAAAAGCGGAGACATCCACCACCGCAGCCACAAACCACACCACACCCGCACATTACNNNNTGACTTTTTTTTTTTTTTTTTTTTGTGGAGAAAGCACGCACGCGGGAGCAACAAGTGGCACAAAGTTTGGTACTGTAGTCCGTGCTTCTCAAATTAAACGACCCTCCCTCAGCATCATCATCATCCTCATTCTCCCTCTGTCATACGAGCTGGCGTGTTATGATACGACATTTCCCCCTTGTGCAAGGGGCAGGGCAGTGCTTAACCTCGAATGTGCACCTGATACTCGTCCTAGGCAAGAACACGAAAACAGGGGGCATATTTTGCGGGAAGGCTACTCAAAGACTGATAAACTGGACCCAGGAGCCTAGCGGAACACATCTTTCCTCAAGATGTCAAATTGGGGGGAGGTTAGTTTTATATCGAAATTCGTGCGTGTTCGGGGCTCTGGCATCTATGCCCCGAACTTCAAGAAGGCCAAGCCTTGCGATGAGAGGGTATAATCATACTTGAACTGACTATGAGACCGCAACTTGTCCACTTGCACCGCACAAGACTTGCATGCACTTAACTTACCTGACCATACATCTTACGTATGGCTCAGTCACCGTGACTAGAATACATTCTCGAGAACGGCTCGGAACTCAATTGAAAGCCCTATTCTTACGATTTCATGCACAATAATCGTCGAGTCTGTACGCATACATATTTCCCGTGCTTTATGCAGCTCATAAGGGGGCTGCTTACGTAGAATACCTTAACGTATTCTCGAGATTGTACCTGTATCGAGTCGCACGAACTAGAGTTTTAGCGCACACTCTCCCTCCTTCCTTTCTCTCTTTCTCAAAAGCCACTGCATGGATATATCTCGAGGCCACCGCACGCTTCGCACTTGTACCATGGCCCAATGCGAAGAGGTAGGAGTTACACGACATTGAAAGAAGGGGGGGGGCGAGGTGAGAATCTACCTACCGTAGTTAGATAATTTCCTTCTGGCACCACCGCTGAATGCCTCCGTCAGCCGATATTTTGCACCAAATATTCGACTTGCGGAGGCATCCTTGACAAAGGCGCGCGCACGAGTATCATACCGGTGCCTCTTGCTTCATCCATCTGTGGCGAGCTGCCGTGCTCGAGCATATTGAGGCTGCCAAAATGTCGAACCCTCCACTCCGTCGCTCCTTCCTCCCCGAGACATGATTTTCGCAAGCAAAAAAAAAAGAGAAATGTGCACAATACGACAAGGTGTGGTTTTTTTTTTCCTCACATTCACAAGATGCGCGGCACTCGTACCAGTACTGAGTACGAGCACCTGAGATACATGCGACAATAACACAATACCGTACCGTACCCACATTCTATAATCTCCACCCTCTCCCGCGAAACCACAATGAAGCAAGCGAAGCCGAAGGAATTCCCCAGCTTTGGCTTTTTTTTGCGAAATAAAAGAAAATTGCGGCGGAAGTCTAGAATCAGACACGGAATGCTTAGCATCACCAGCTCATCTTGAGCCCCCCCCCTTCCCCATTCGAGCTTGACGATTCTTGTTGCCACTTTGGGCTGAGCTTCTTGAGCCGTGGTGTTTCACCCTAGATTATCTCTTCGTCTGTGTTTGTCACTTTTTGGTTCCCAAAGGTGTTCCGGGATTAGGAATAGTTTAAGTGTGGCAATCGTGCACTTGTGCTCGCAGCAGACAGGGATTCACAAATACTTGTATTGAAGAAAAAAAAGATCAGCGAGTATCTGAGCGCCCACGCAAATCCACAACCCCTGCTCCGGATACTTCTTGCCCGCTACAAGTATCACAGGTGTTTCCTACTGATTGCGTCACAGCAAGAACTCCCCGGCTATACTACCTTTGGCAAAGATCATACCTAGGCTAAGCTAAGGCCATTAACCGCGCCACTTGTAAAGAGCGGCGAAATCCACAGACGAATTAAGGATCATGGCTTTCTGGTATTCAGGAGACAAATTCCTTGGGTAGGTATGGTATGTACAAGTATCGGGAGTAGTTTGTATACCTGTGCCCCACATGGTTGCCTACTCGTTTGCGTGCTTGCTTGCCTAGCAACCATCATTCAGGCAGCCAGGCAAAATAACAATGAAAAACTCCCCCCTGACGACATTTCAATCTCCTACCACACATACTGAGGAATCCTCATGTCCATCACGAGGGAATTAATGATTCGGAGGGATTTTTTCCTATTTTGTGGGGGCTGCGAGGTCGGTCTCCTTGCTTGCTTGCGTACTGGCTCGCGGGCTGGTTCGTCATACGGAAGGCTCGTTGCCGGCATGGCGTACAGAACAGAGAGACAGACAGGCAGATTGCCATGCTATGCCATGCTACGCCATGCCATGTTACTCTCTGGTTGCTTGCTGCTGCATGATACGGAGTTCTCACTAAAGGAGGTTCGCTGTAACTACGGAGTGCGGTATTGTGGGAAAAATACCTCTGGAGGAGGGGAGGGGAAGAAAAAAAGAAAACGAAGGGATCTGCAGTCATTACCTAAATTCACCTTTGGTACTCTTCCTTTTTTTTTTTCTCACTGGGGATGGTCCGTTTGGGAACGTGTTGTTGCCATGGTGATCACCGGTCGCTTGTTTCTTTTCTCCTCTTCCTTTTTCTTTCTCTCTTTACGTTTTTTTACTTTTTACTAGAGTACCGTATTTACTCCTTGCTTGCTGGCCGGCTGGCTGTGCTGGCGGCACATAGCTGAAAAATGTTTGATGGGAGGTGGAGAAAAGAGAAAGGAAAAAGAAAGAAAAGCTTGACGATACGAGTGTTGGGGAACAATATGAACTTGGCTATAGTGTAGTATTTGGTTGAGATCCTTTCGGCAGCCAATCGTCATTCTGCGCCGTCGCTCATTGAATCCTTTTGCTCTGTCAATGCTCTTCCTCCCATCCCCCCCCCGTCCTTTTGTTTCTCGAAAGCCCGGGAATTGGAAAATGAATTACGGAATGATTATTCTCACGACGCTGGTTCTTCTATCCCTCGGAATCACGCTTCGATCGCCACAATCTCGCTAGGAAGGCAGGAAAAAGGAGAGACACGGTGCAACCGAACCCCTCTCTCCACTGCCTGTATGGTAGCGTCAAAAGTTTGTCTAATACCGAGGAGAATCCTACTAAGTCCAAACTCTCCGAGATAGCGGTGGCCCAGGGGTTCTTCACTTGTATTTTTTTCTTACTTTAGAAATCGAGATAAGGGTCCATTCCTGGGAGTTACTATCATCCCCTGACAAAGAGAGACCACAGGGGAAAGATTGGGGAGTGGGGGAACTCACGATAGGTTTCTCTCTTTCTTCTTGGGTTGAATGGGAATTTCCTGTCCAATTAATCTATGCACTGCTCTACAGGGGACCTATGACGTAGAATTGGTTACGCCCGTCCGCGATTCACGTCGTAAAAACGATTGCGAGGTTCCCTGCGTTCGAGGATTACCTGTCCTTTATCATCCCCCTGCCCTATCCATGTTGGTCCCCTCATAATCTCTTGCTACTCCTGGTAGGCTCGAGGGCAAATCAAACGGTCACGAAACGAACCGGGTCCAAAAGCTATCTGTCTCTTGTGCGGTGCGAGTACCGTGCTTTATGGTAGTCTATCTCTCCGATGAGGGAGGGAGGGGTGGGAGAAGATTAATTAGTGAGAAGGGCTAGCCGCTCCTGTATGGGTGATGTTTGCGGATAAGATTGCCCAGATCCTCACTACATTTTTGCTTGTGGTCTACCAACGTTTTTTCTCCCCCTCTTGCGGATATCGAGGAGAGAAATGAACAATTTTTAATAAATATTGAGATTGACTTGATGATTTATTCATATTTCCCGTTTATGGAGGAGGTTTAACTTACCGTGCCGGTATTGGCCCTTTGAATTTGCATGGTATGAGAAATATGGTAGTCTACCCTGGCAGCCTCTGTCATGAGCCACACAAGCCAATCCCCGAAAAATCCCGTAAAATACCGGTATCGTCTCTTTTTGTTTCCACTATGGCACTCCTCATCCTGCTCACGATCTACAGTACTGTGCGGTACACCAACGGAAACATTAAACCCCGCTGGGGCGGTTTTTAGTGGGATCGGACACACATTACCTACCCACCACCACCACTACTACCTCGCAACCACCCTCTCTCTCTCTCCCCCCATACCGCGCAAGTAATCCCAACGAAATGCAGGGCTCAGAGCCAAACAGGCCCACAAACAAGTCCGAGAGCAAGAAAGAAGGAAAACTTCCCCAACCGTCAGCCCAACTCACCCAAGATATTCATCCAGACAACATCATTCTGCGTCAGCCTTCCAATGACACTTCTCCACAGAATGGCACCGGTAGTGATTCACGGGCCGGGGCGTGGTGTCCTAGCTTATCGTTCCGCCGAGTTGGATCCAGCGGAGTAGGTTAATGAACAAAGGGAATTTCCACCATGAAAGACGTCAATTTTTCATTTATTTATTTCAATTGGGGCCCAGAGTGCGTTACTTGTCGGAGTGGCGGTAAGTGATTTGCGAGCCATGTGTGATACTGCAATGCCGGTGGTGGCGCTTATATTGTGGTGATTGTCGCGATGGATAGTATGTATTGTGGGACTGAACGGCACTGTACAGTACGAGTACGAGTACACTCGGAGGGGAGGCCTTTTGCGAATTTCTAGAGGAATTGTTGTGGTATCATAGGCTTGGTTATGCTTTGAGACGTGGGGGTTTTGTGTTTCCTTGAAGGCGTAGGGTACTTGGATTGGTTTGATATTGGTATCGGTAAGGTATGATAAGTTACCGGCAGACTGGAGGAGGGGGGGGAGGGTTCAGGGTAGATGGTTTAATAAATTTATCCAGGTGCGGCCAACCGGCGTTCTCTAGCTAAAAACTAGAAAGAATAAAATCACTGTCATACCATAGTCTTACAACCCAACACCAAATCAACCAATGATGGACAAACCAGAACCTTATTGATCTGTTCAATAGTCAATTCTAAGCAAGCGGGTTTATCTGGAGCCAAGTGCGGCCGATTAATATATTAGTCACGTGGGTCTGATAAGGAAAATTTAGTGAACTTTCTGGTTGCGGCGTGAAAGTATTTCCTCTTTTAAGCAAACTTTGCAACTTTCAGTAAGAAAAGATTAGAGGGTATGGGGATAAATGGTTGCCCAATTGGCTTGGATGCACTTGATACTTCAATTAATACTATAAAAGCCCTTTCACCTCTCTTTAGAGATATTATTATTATTCTCTTTGTTGTCATTAGCTATTTTGAATATATCTTTACCTGTAAGCCATCTTATTTCTCCCCCAAACCCCATTTAGTATTCACCACTCATTACTCATTGTCCATTGTCAAAGTTTCATCATCATGGCTTGTCACTCGGTGCAACTAATGTTGCTTTAAGATGTCCTATAACACTCTCACGCTTTCTAGACATTGTGATTATCTGAGCTTTGCCTCTGCCTCACCACCGTCAGTTTCGCATCCCTCCGGGTACAAGTAATAGTATTAAGAATCCCCTTCCTCGAATTTATAAAGCCGATGGCAACATTAGAGTGCTTGTTGAAAGCAGAATAATTGAATCTCAAGCCAAGAATCCTCAGCCAACCCCTTTGCATAAAAGTGCCGGTATGCTAAACTAGGTGGAAAAAAATGTATCCTACTGCAACAAACATCACTAGGAGAGGTAATTCCAACGTCCTGGTTCAAGGTCCAATTATTACAATTTCTCCAGTGTTATTATTCGTCAAACAAGGATTCTACTGTACCAACAATGCGGGCAGGTGCTGAAGATGTACCGTACTGCACCAGCACGATACCGTAGACCATTGTAAAAATGCCCTACCGGTACGATGTCCTCTCCTATCCTACCCTCTCTCGGCCTCTCCCCATAACATATCCTACATACCCTGCACTCATCAATACTTGTGTATCGAACCAACAAACCAAATAAGCAAATAAACAAATGTGAGGGGAAGTAGAGGGGAGCGGTGCGATTCAATACTGCACCAGATCAGACTTGGCCAATTTTTGGAACCCGTCTGCCGGTACAGTGCCGACTACTTTCGAGATCTCATACATCTTCCCTAATCTGGCTATTCCTTATTTATTGATTCATTATCACCCCTTGTTTCTCCTCGCCCCCTACGATACCGTTCTCTCTTTTCTTTGTATGGGGCTGTAGGAGAGAGTACTGGCAACCGATACTGTGCTGCTGCAGAGTATTTTTTTATCTTTCTTTCCTTTTTCCCTTAAAAGAAATGTGCACAGATTTGAGGCTGGCTGATATACTGACTACGGCAGGTGACTATGGTACTGTACCGGGGGCTGCTGTAGTTGGTGCCAAGAATGGTTACTGGATGCTTATAAACAAAGATCTTTTGTGGAGAAGGAGGAGGAGGATGTTTGGTTTCGCTAATGCTGTGATACCTTTGGATCGTGCTACTGTACCATGCTCGAGCACTACTGGTAGTTTCATAGCGAGGCAGAGCTTGGGGCGTTTTCTCATATTCCCTTTATTGTTGTTGTAGGATTTGCGCTGCATGGCGTCCTAATTGGTATCGTAGTCTATTATACGCTCTAGAGTACGGTATAATTATTCTCCTCAGACTTTGCGTGATCTTTTCGGTTTTCGGACAAGGGCGGGGTGATTAATTGTCACGGTCTCGAGTTTCCCGCACCGCGACGGACCATAGTATCGAAGGTAACTAAATTACAGTACCGGTTATCAAAGACCCACCGGGCAATGCTTGTCCAATACTGGTCTAGAATAGTAGTCATGAAGCACAGTTATGATACCACACTACGGTAGTACTGTAGAGCAAACGATTCTGATATCGCCGAATCCACCACCGCCACCGCACAGCACGGTACCGTACAACAATAACGCCCCGGCATAGACATACCGAACCGAACGCTTCGGTGTTTAAATCCCCTATCCGTGCATGAGGAACATGGTAAACCTTATTTGTCCCAACCAACCTATAAACTCCGAAAAAGAAAACAAGAAAGAAAAAAAAAACCAGTAAAAGACCCGATTACGTGTTCATTCGTTCAAACTATATTACACACCTTCCCAAATAAGGTAATTTCCCTTCCGAACCTTTTTTTCACCCTTTTCTTGTTTTTTTTTTCACCCTTTTCCATTCAATGGGTTGTTGTCGTCTGCTGAGTGGTTGGGTAGCTGAAGGATACAAGCTGAAGAAGCAACGAAAGAAAGTGAAGGAAAGGGAAGAAAAGGGAAGAAAAAAAGGAAAAAAAGGGTGGAAAAACAGTTGGGATAAGCACCCCTCTTCTTCTTTTCTTTTTTCTCTTTCCTTTTTCTTTTGGGCTGTTTGGTTTTGCTTGCTTTGCCTGTATGGCTGTGCTCGAGTACCGGTACCGGTATGCTCTGTCCGCCTCCCCCAAAACCTTAGACAAATATTACCTACTCCTAATAGGCGCTTGCTCTTTCTCAGCAGTTGGCTCCGGCAGTGGAGCGGGCTTTTCTTTTTCCTTTCATTCTCCTGTACCAACGCTTCCTATTCAGTTCCTCTGCATCGACCAGACAAAGGCCTTACTGCGAAGCTGCCCATTACAGGGCTGAAGCCCCGGAGTACCCACCGCACATCATGCGCATCTTGTGTCTTGTGTGGTCACTGTCCTAGAATTCCATGTTCGACAGAAAAAATAGACGAATGGTACCGGTAGCAAAGTTGTAGAAAAAAAAAAAAAAGAGTCCCTCATTCTTTTGTTTTCTTCTCTTCCGTTCTCTATTTCCTTCTTCCGGTGTCTATAGATTTCTTCTCTTCCGCTTGCTCTATTGTCTTGCATTTCTCCCTTTGGCACTGTCAAACCCTCCACGCCTGGGCACGACATACCGGTATTTGGTGGCACGATTAGCGCAATATTGCATCCATTCGTTGGATGGCGGAGGGCTGTTGCTGTTAAGGGATACCCGAGTATTTCATATGGACGGTTCATTAGTACTAAAGGGAAGGGTTAAATCTGGTTCAGCTTGGTTGGGTTACCGCTAGCTTTACGGATAGGATAAATCCTTATCTGGGATTTTTCACCTGTTTGGTGGGTTATTTTGGGGGGTGGATGTACAAGGCCCAGGCTAGATGTTTTGTAAATATTTTGTCACCACTACAATCATAGTGTTTGAAAATATTACTTGTGGCACAGAATCACGATTGAGTTTTCGACCAGTTCCAACAGCCCTTGTCATTTGTGTTATGTTGCAAAATGGAACATACAATCGAGAGTTATAGGACAGAAGTAACTTCAAGTTCCCTTCAAAAGAAGAGACTAAATGAGCCAGAGAAGAAGTTGGAGTTGAAAGAGTCACAACTAGGCACATTCGTTAGAACATCGACACCCGACGCCCTTTAATGCTCAGGAAGTTTGCTAAGATGGAAGTGAGCAGACCTACCACCCCAGTATCAGCTAAGAGAGGGTGAGATGAAGAGAGTGAGTTGGAGAGTGAGAAGAGAAGGTTCGAGGGGAGGGGGAAACTGTTTGATCCTGAAGGATTGTGTTAGAAACGCTCCTTACTTATATCATGCAACAGGTAACAACTCTTATCTTATCTCTATCGGATAAGTTGATCATACTCCTGTAGTACTATTGTAAACTAATAGTGCTTGTCCTTGGTGCTCACTTGTCTGGACTATGAACTCTTAACTGTATTGTATACTCTTCCGATACTTTTCTGAAATATCCTATCTGCTGGTCAGATAAGAGGTTGAGGTATACATTCGGTTGTTAGGTAATAACTTACGATAGAGAGTGTAAAGATATTTTATT
This sequence comes from Tuber microsphaerosporum, assembly GCA_003521225.1. NCBI lineage: Eukaryota > Fungi > Ascomycota > Pezizomycetes > Pezizales > Tuberaceae > Tuber > Tuber microsphaerosporum. The sequence continues at coordinate 7,873 of QOVD01002598.1, read as the reverse complement.
GTAAAAGTATAGGTAGGAAATAACAGTGAATTGTTGTGCCAGTGTAATGAACTAACTATTCTCAATTCCTGCACTTATTATATAGTGCTTTCCAAAACCAGTTAGTTATTCAAAATACTACTATGAGTCTCTATTGTAGCTTATGTGAAAATATAACATCACATGACTTGATTGAGTTATTATTAAATATACCAACTAAATAAGGTATGAGTCGTACTTGACTCATATGTGAAATTCCATGAATGAAATATAGTTCTGTTGTAAAATACCTAAACCTTAAGATTCACAAGTGCAAATCTTGTAAAAATCTACAAATCTTACCAGGTTCAAGTTTGTAACAGATTGAAGGGTAAGCGGGTGTATCAGCACAAAGCAAAAGTTTGCACTTTGGTGCATCCTGTGTATCCTGAGACCCCTGTTTACATCCTGAATATATGTAAATTATCTACTAGTACAAGTCCCTCCCATGAACGGACCGAACACCAGGGGTCTTGCGGGAGCTGAAAGTCCTTTGCCAAGGACACCAAATCATCCCTGTAAATAGTGAAAGCAGTTAGCGTAAAAGTAAGCAAAAAGGGGGAAATTTAATCAAAAAGTGAATATTGTCCCTGGTGAGTGCATATTAGCAAGAAGCATCGACACTCTCAAGTATCGTGAGCCCAAACAAACTGTGAAAAAAAAAAAGGATATCATAAGTGAGTAAAATATCCCATTATAAGTGAATCATGAACAATCACTCACCTATATATGCAGAACAATGGAAGCTGAAAAGCGGGAATGGATACCCTATAAACAGCGCTGTGCTGTTCGAACTTTACGATTTTCTGCAAACTGGACCTATAGGCAGATTGCAGAGGAGCAAAAACTGAGTGTTAGTACGGCCTTCGACATCTGTCAGGCGCCTTCTACCCCAAAAAAGCCAAAGGGACGATCTTTTTCCCTCGACACACCTACCCGCCGCCGACTAGTAGCTACAGCTACCATGAGTGCTGCACATCGAAGAATGCCACTTCATGAGGTGGCAGCTGCTTGTGGCGTGCAAGTATGTGAGAACACTCTCCGGAAAGCCTTCCGAATGGAAGGCTATTCCCGGAGAGTTGCTCGAAAAAAACCCTTTCTCGATGAGCGGCAGCGAGGGCTCCGGTTAGCCTTTGCAATTGCCCACCAGCATTGGACGAAGGATAATTGGCGCCGAGTCATCTGGACTGACGAGTGCTATGTTTGGCTCTCAGGCCATTCGAGTCGGACTTGGGTGACTCGGCGCCCAGGGGAGGAGTTTAATGATGATTGCCTCCTCCCAAAGTTCGCCAAGAAGGATATGGTGATGGTATGGGGAGGCATTTTGGGAGGAAAGAAATGTGAGGCTGTTCTCTGGGATAAGGACAATTGGGGAACTATAACTTCTAAAAGTTATGTTGATAATGTCCTTATCCCAGTACTTCAGCCTTTTTGGGAGAGAGAGAGCGAGCACGCAGCTCATCCTCTCTGGCTTATGAAGGACGGAGCTTCAGCCCACCGAGCACACCATACTTGGCGGATCCGGGAGCAGTATGGCATTCCAAAACTTAATTGGCCACCTGCTTCCCCGGATCTCAATCCGATCGAAAATGTTTGGTTCCTTCTAAAGGATAGGCTAAACAAGAGGCATCCACGGCCTCAGGGA
>QOVD01002597.1:0-12528 GCA_003521225.1 Tuber microsphaerosporum | reverse complement strand
TATCAAGTATATTTGTTTTACAACTACCGAGGTACAAAAACTACATGCATCATCAGATATGGCAGAAAAAAACCCCACGATCCAACCTGGCGCCAGTGGAAAAAGCCATCATCCCAAGACCCTCTGGATGGAGAGTAAGTGGACGCCCCAGCCATTTATACGTGGGGGAATTAAAAATCATCACCTTGTGAGTGGCGGAAGCCAGAGTTTAGCCTGTCTCATTATTCGGTGAGTGAGTCGCAAGTTCTTTTTTGCCGCAGAGATTATTTATTGGCTACTATGGGAGGCTCATTGCCATCTAGTTGTGGGAAGCGATGGGAATATGAGGCTCTGCGGCTTGCGGTTGGTAAAGTTCAATTAAGCCGCACTAACTTTATTGGCACGCTATGATACAAGGATCGTTTATCCGTGGTCTCACAATAGAATAAACATGAATTGATAAGTGATGATGTGTTCATTAGTAAAAAGGTCAGATTTGTCCTTTCTAAAAATAATGGGATAACTTCTTGTTCACTATCAACGGCATCCCGGACATGTTATTATATAATACAAAAAGGGTTTTCCATCCATACGAGCACCAGCCCCACCCTGCGAGTCATGACTTGAGGAAACGTCTTCTGCGCCGTAGCAGGTGCCTGGTATAGCGAGCTATCTATCGGGGGACTAGCCACTATTCAAATCAAGACCGAGGATCAGCCACCCACATTGCTTGAACTTGCAGATGGCCCGCTCTGCCGGGCACTCGCTAAGCTCTAGAAGACCTTATTGTATTGTTACATAATATCACCAAAAAAATCAAACACCCCCGGGTAACTATTGGATTTATATAAGCAACTTGCTCATTGGGACTAGCTTTTGGTACGGTAAAAGGTTTTCCCGTTGCTGCCTTGGCGCGTTAAGTTATTTTTGATATGAGACTAGGGTAGATGCTTAGCCGAGATCCATGATACAAGTATTCATCCCTTCACTTAAATGATGACATCCCGTGCGGCTCTAGAGCGAGAGTGCACACAAGTCTACCGGAAGTCTACTTCCCCTAACCATCCCTTAATCCGCATTCTACTATCATCCTCTTACGTTTTTCTGAATTAATTCTAATTGAAGCATCATGTGGTCTAATAGATGCTCAGGTTGGGATGACCGAGAGCTTAATCTGGCCTGAGGTGGCGGTATTTCGCCCCGAATTTCATCCGCAGGCTATTCAGGCTATAATGCCTACCGTGGCTGCATACCAAAAATAGCACCTCCCACACCTTTCAAAAAAAGAAAGCCGAGTTCGCCACTCCCAATATGCAACCCGAATCTTGTACCCCCCCCATGCAAACCAACCCCAACCCACCCCACTGCCACCAGTTACACTCGCATCCCCGTCGGTGAACTCCCTATCCTTCAGAAGAGCGGCAGGTTGGCGGACATTGTGGGGGTTTCTAACTTCGAGGTCAACATGTTCTCCATGAAACCCGCCATAAATTTAAAAGAACTGAGGCAGCAGAGGATATTGTGTTACATGTTTACATGTTCCGATAACGGTAAACCAGTGGTAGCGATGGATTGCCTTTGTTCTTTTTAGTATGATTTATATTTGGTTTATCTCACCTGCGGTGTTAATTAGGATATTGGTAGCTTGTATTGTGTTTAGTTTCTTTAGATGGAAAGCAATGCTCTTGAATTCCGGTCAGTAATGGTCAGGTATACCGGCGGTAGCTAGCAGGCTTTGTAGCGGTGAGGTATCAGTCGTGGTAGAAGTCTGGTAGGACTACAGGATTCCGGTGACTGTGGACTCACCAGTAATGATCGTGGTGGTCGGATTCCGATTACTACAGTTTGCAGGAAATCAGGTATTTAAGGACCATCTCTTGGCTAGCTGGAGACAGAGCAGACTTCAGCGAGAGGCCAGGATTAAGAATATACTTGGTTGAACAGCGACCCTTTGTTCCTTTCTCCCTATACTTGATACTCTTCTCCGTTCACCTCTCCCGAAGCCTCCCTTGAGCCCAGCGCTAGCAGGACTACCGTCAGTCTCATTGTAAATTTGTTAAACAAGAGTAAACCTGTTACAGTAGGCGAGGCCGCATAGAACCTACTGATACTAATTTGGCTTGAACTAACGCGCCCCCTATGTAGGGCTGAAATCAGTGGTGTTGAGAACCAGAAAAGAAAAACTCACTCCACATGGTACGTATTCCTCACTTCTTGCAATCCATCTTTCAACAGTTAGCCTTCCAACGGCTCCAATCGGCCATACCAACGAGTTCCCCCACCATTACCCGCAAGAGCTCCCCATCCCTAACAGGTATCTTTAGTCTCCCTCAGCTTCTTTGGGAGAAGAAAATGGCCTACTATAGCAACCTTCAGCCTAGCCAACTTGGCCACGATTGGGGGTCCTGCTTCCCCGGACAGTCGCCCTTGATGAAAACTAACGTACCCCGAAATATCAGGCTGGATGGACTATAAATCTTGGTTTCCTTTCCAGTCAAACCCCCTCAGCAGCCCCCAAATGGTGAGTCATGGCCCCAGCCTAGTAGGAACCCCGGGCTTAAGGCGTCTACTTGACAAAACAGCCAGGCCTGTTGGTTTTTGGTAGAATGCCACAACTGAATAGCTAGCCCGAGTTTCCCTCGATCGAGGGATGTTCCTCTAAGTGCTGGAGTGCTGAGAATAGAATCTTTATAAATCTTCTACTTCAAACCTGATTTCCAAACCATAACCCACAAACACTAAACTAAGGTAGGGCTCCCTAACCATCGTGCAGTGGGTGCTTAGATCCCTAAATTTATCGTACCTAGCGGGGCGACAACAAAGCATTATGAGCAAAATTAGGATTCCCATTCAAAGTGCGCGTTCAATTTTCCCACCACATGATTATAAGCAGCAGACCTCACCGTAAGCAGTGGAGTGCCACAGATTCTGTTGTGAACAAATTATCAAATAGACGTGTTTGCCGCTTTGAGAAAGGAAGCATTCATGTCTGCTCGTGTGTCTAGTGGGTGAGGAGGACTTAACGGCGTGTTAGCAGCGAAATAGCTGAGATCTCGGAGAGTTGAGGGATAACCCATAAAAAGTTGGATATAAATCTACAAACACAAGGGGTATTTAGTCAAGAAGGGTTAGACAAAACATGGATGCTTGTTAGCACTGTGGGGTCAAACGATCATACCCCCAATACCTTGCCCAATCCCAACCTGACGACTGCCATCTGAGCGCTAGCCTCCACCTCCAATGCGGTGCAAGTTCTTCGTACATTTCATATCTCCCCTCTCTCTCATGCTTAGACAGTGAAGAAATAGCACTCTATCCTCCAAAGGAACCTGGCTATGAGATGTGGATTGTATTTGTGAATTGAGATACCCTGAAGGGTGGGTTATTTTGGTGTAGATAGCCGTGTTCTGGCTGGATATTCGGGCCCTGTGATAGGGTTACTACATGTCGCGCTGGTGGTACTTTTTGGAGGTACTGCGAGATAGGCGGGCTGGGTTGGCTTGCCCCGGGATAGTAATGCCGTTTGGTGGCCATATACCTGGATGAATGGTGTCTCAATCATATTCAATCCCCGCGGTCACCGGTCGTCAATCGTCGTCCTACACCGTGCCTGCCGTTACCGGTTGTCACTTGCCCTCATTCAGAGTCCCTACTGTCCCACACCGTTGACTACAGTTCCAGCAATACCACTACCGTCTTCGAACACCCTCACAAAATAATGTCTCATGTTGCCAGGCCCGTCATCTTTACTCATATGGGCTGTCTTTGAAATTTATAGACGGGGACAGGGCATCCCCCGTCATCCCATCCTCTCCTATGCTCTTGGCGGTCCGTCCGTCAGGCCCTGCCGGGACCCTAGGTGGTTGGGAACACTAGTTGGCAGCCCCACCTATTTAGGCATGCTAGAAAAAGGCCTGTGTCTATCAGGGGGAAGGTATTGATAGCCGCCAAGCTATCTGGTCCACACTAAAGCTACCTGATGCCTAGGTAAGGCCGCCCAACATCTACCTAATTTGATCTAGCCTGTATGTGCTGTATATACTGCAGATGTCAGAACAGCCAATAGCCCTTCACAGATTATCACTCGGAGCCTGAGAATAAACCAAGGAGCCCATGGAGTAATATACTTTGTCAAATGGATCATCAATGGTGGATCTAACTTACTTAACAGCAGAAATGGTATTTAGATTTCATGCGTTGTGTACCGCGCCTCTGAAAAGGACATCAAGATCAGGGGGGAAGGGGAATCAAAAGGGCGGGAAAGGGAAAACAAACCTTATATATTTGGATAGAGGTACAAGTGTACACATTCAGAATGCGGAGGTATGCGACGTGTAAGATGCAGCAGCAGCAGATGAAGCCAGATTAGTACCGACTTTGGAGCCATTCATACCTTATCACTCGGGGCCTGTAGGTATATCAATGCCGGACAGGACTGTCAGATTAAGTCCAAGGCGGGGTTATACCCGGCCTGCCCATGGTTATGGCCTTACTGACAAACGGGAGGCCAAGAGTGCAGAAATATCTCTGCTTCTTAGTTTGTTCCATAGGTATACACTAATGCTCATACAGGAAGAGGCCCGTGACTATTAGTCACCATCCTGTAACCTGTAGCATTATCCATATAACTGCCCATATGCTGAACCTTGTACAATGAGGGTCTTCCGGCGTCCTTTCGTGCTATTCAATATTTGAGGTTTATAACACCGGCTCTGGTAAGCTGTTTACGTAATCCAGGTGCTAACCGAAACTTGATGACTGATTGCTGGGTGAGTATATTTGACCACTATACTACCAAAGACGAATATATTAGTATGATAATATATCAGATACATAAGCCGCTCACTCTTTCTTTGGTAGGCAGAACGCATGGGAACTGGGGCGCTGAAGCCACAACTGACATCGTAACACATGCCAGAATTGGCAGGCACAACACAAATCGATCACCAAGACACACAATGAAGATCGTGTCACTTGATGCAATAAAATAGATTTAAACCCGTGGAAACCCAGCTAATCCAGGCCTCCGGTCACCCAACGGTCTTTCGTCCCGCAGGTAAACCAAAATTCCATGCCCTATACTGTCATCTATTTTTTGTTGATTTTCTCAGCTTAATTCAGTGAGTAGATTCATAAAATATCACTCACAGGTAATTGTGTTATATATTCTACTAGTTTAGCCCAGGTTATCATTACAGGGACCAGTTAGATTTTGAGTTTATCCAAAGTTGCTCCCTTCTCTCCCTCATCTTGCATCTCCCATCGATTCTCCCCCCAATTTACTAAATTCTCCTTTGCCCATCTATCCTTCATTTCCCCTCTTCAACCCCGATAAACTCCCACAGCCCCTCCCACCTTGGCCTCAATATCATGCTGGGAGCCTCCGTCTCCACACTCCTGGCTCTGACGACAATGCAGCCCACCTTCTGTAAAGTAATTTACCGCTAAGTGGCTTAGCACCCATATGTGGCTCGCCATGGCAACCACTGGAACACCAAATATAAACTTCCTTATGCAATCAAATAGGATTATTGCATATTGAAAATTTGCTAGAAAGTAATTTTAAGTATAGAGAATAAGAATCTGGAGTTTTTATTCTATAATAACAGTTGATTTTCTTTGTACACAGACTTGATGTTGAAATAATTAAAATAGTTCAACCATTATCTCAGTTAGAATCATTGGCCAGCAATATTTGAAATCACGATAAGAATACTAGTTCAAGTAACTGGTATACCATTAGAGGTTTTGTATTTCCTGTAGTAACTGCTTTGATCTTTGTTTGTAGCTATTTTGGCAGGTATTGAGAATATATAAAAGATTCAAGAGAAATATGTATCTTATAAACTGAATCAGAAGATATCTACTTATAGGATTCAACTAATATGCGAATACTTTGTAATATACATTGCCGAAGGAATCTAAGCTTCTAGAGAAGCTTTTGAGGTAGTCTGTTGTGTCTTGAGACATTTATTCACTAGTTATTAGCAAGCAATTTAAAGAATACATATTACTCTTGAGCATTATCTAAGTAAGCTACCACTACACAATAAAGCTCAAAGTAGGACCCGCTGGTCTACTTTATTAGATAAAGCTATTCAAGAACTTTTAGCAGAATTGAGCACTTGGATTGAAAGATTTCAAACTTCAATTACATATTCATAGAATTTTGATACTAATATTCAGCCCACAAGTACTTAGCTGGAATGACTTCTTAATTTGGCTTCAAACTTGGTAGACCTAGTAAGGTAGTTTTAGAGAAATAGATTGCCAAGTACAGAATTCTTATTCTAAGTATGTCAATAGATATCATACTATGAAAGTAGTATATATTGTATATAGGTTTCCTCCTCTGTTTTAGTAATTCTAACATGCTAATATCCCAATGAAATACTATATAAGGCATAATTAATTACGCTATCAAATTATAAAAGTCCTCTTAAATATATTTGAATTCTTACATGACATCAGGAAAATGTCGGAAGGGCGTCCACGGAGGTCCTGAACGCTCCTGGTCCACCAAGGGGGGTTTTGGTACCTGTGGTCCTCCTGGTCCGCTCTGATCCGCCCGGATACAAATTTCCGAAATTGAACCGAAAAAGTGGACCACAGTGGACCACGGGGGACCAGGGCGTACCATGGGGACCAGAACCCCCCTTGGTGGACCAGGAGGGCCATATACATTTTTCTGATGAACCTGTAAAAGGAGTAGTCTTATTATAACCAAAATTCTTAAAACCAGTATTCCAAGAAACATATTTCTTATTATTAAATAGAAACCAGATATTCTAATTCTCCATATTCAAAAGTACTTTGTAATTAATTGCTAAAGTGGTAGGATTAATATATATATCTTTAATCATGGTTTTCAAGTGGTTGCCAGCTGAAGCCGCATATGGGTGCTGAGCCGCTAAGGTGTCAATTATGTTACTACATCTAAACCAGTAATTTGAGAACCTACGCTATCTTCAACTCTTCCCACAACCTTCGGGCATCAGCGGGCCCTCCATGCATGCAAAGCCCACTTTTCGTAGGCCCAGATTTAACTCCTCGCTATGCCATAGCTATATTAGAGAGTTACACAAGCCCGGAAGTGCTCATGGAAGATTGCTGGATTGTTTTGAGAACTGCAGTCTTTCGCTCCCTGCATCTCTAGATTAGACACCGGCTGAGTTTAGACGCAATGTCAATGATCGGTTGGGTTAGTTCATCGGCATTGTCGAGTTGGCTAAAGATGTCACTGTATCGTCTGAGGAGCGAAAAGGGTTGATTGAGGTTGGGTGATTCTTTATGGAGATCTCGCCAATGAGGTTGGTTAGAAGTGATCGGTGCCATTATGGGTTCTGGATGGTTCTGTGTGAAGGATCATCTGAGCACCACGAGGGCGAAATTGGAGTTGGTGTTGGTTATGGTTGATGGGAAGGAGTGGGCAATTGTACTAAAGGTGCTGTATGTCTCCTCAATAGAAGTAGAGAATGAGCACTTGGTCGTTTTGCCCATGAGTCTCCCCATTTTCCTGGCTTCAGTTCGCATGGTTTGCCTTTATTGGGTGGATAGTACTATTAGTATTCATTTATCATAATGAGGTAGATATGAAACCACCAAAAGCTCTATATCACTCTCGCATTACCTTTACCATATTCTAATTTCCTTCACAATTTGATAACTGAATGCCGACACTTAATATCTAACCTGTGTTATGCATACAAGCAGCCCTTCTGAAACTGCCAACACTAAATCAGATAATCAGTTACCGACAGCGACTCGTTAGAGTGCAACTCCCATCTCGAACGCTTCCGCAACCATTCTTGCGAATCCCTCTTTGTTGCCCAAACTTGCAGTTCTAAAAGTTTAAATAGAAAAAAAAGCATCAACCAGCCATCATACTCTCTCAGGAAACCATACAAAAAGCAACAGTAGGTATCGACCCCTTTGCTAATACAATAGCCTTGTAATTGATTATTATTTTTTAAAAATATCTAACGTGGATCATTCGCAAGCTTATCTTATTCTCTGCAATATCCTATTAGTAGTACTCATCTGGTGGTGAGGCTCTCTTTGACCTTGCGCTTTGTTATTCCTGTATCAATTTCTTCTACCTAGTAGCTTCACATAAAACACGTGGTTCTTGGTCTATTTGCCCATCCGTGGGAAACCGTTCTTATCATAGGGTCTGGACCAGACAATTAGGTATTGTCTGGTAATAAACTCTTAGATGGTCACTAGGTTGAACAGGTACGGGTGGGTTTTGATATTTGAGTATTCTAAACTCTGGTTATATCCACCATGGCCCGTTGGCCTCGGATCCTTCTGATAAGAGATAACACCTCCAGAGAAGGAATAGTGTTTTCCAGACACGCTATAGCTTACTTAGGATAAGCTCTTTGGATTTCGTTAACTGGTATTCATAATTTTGTTAACCTGCCCAGCTAAGCCTATTCTTGCTTAGACTATTGAGCTCCCCAATGGTGGATTCAACGAGAGTTTATCGTATCTCATCAGAGACAGGTGAAGAGCAAAATTAGTTTCCGTGCACTCATCTAAGATGGTCATTCTCATATCCCCAAAATCATTTTTACTATTATAATCGTAACGGTACTCCAAGTCTCAAACTTGCATCGCATCATCACCGATTTCAAAACTCCCTCCAAGGGATGGTAATCCAGTTTTCTGACTGGATGCCGAGATAGGATCTCTCTCGATGTTCATTGACGAAATATATATTAAACCACAACCTGGAGTTGGTATTTCAAGAACCCACCATAAGCTGTACCGCCACATTGCACAAAAATAAAGATATAGGACCGAGGCCTATGCTTGATAAATTCAATAAACCACTACAAAACCCCAAAGACCCATCAACTAAATTATTTACCCAGCTGACAAATGGTTTGTCTATCGTCTTAATAGCAGACTCGCAGCAGAGCACCAATGATTGTGCAAATTCTAAATTATACTGAGAATTAAGGGTGCCTTTGTGTGATTCAAGAGACTATGTGGACCAGGACTCGGGTTCAGGGTGATGCACGACACATATCCTCATTCGAGCATTATGAACAGCAGTATCCCCCGTAGTATTTTTATGTATTACAAATGAAGATAGCGAACAGCCTGGTTTGTCTCAGAGGATGCCATTGTGTACTTGTTAAAATTCACTATTGTTGATATTAAACTCCAGATATTAAGATGTGATTTCAGCATTAGAATATCCACTATCTCCATAGGAGAATTGTCGACAAGAACAGTGGGGTTTTTGGAGAAGATGTCTCAATTTCCGCGCTGTCCTTGCACATCTAAGACTACATTGAAACCACAGACTTGAAGTAGCTGGAGAAAGCTTTACCGATTAACAGAACTAATTGGATAAAAACTCAGAAAGGGAGAGGTAACTAAGAGTTTCATGCAGTGAATACTTTAATAGGCAAGGGAATCTCGGTCTGAGCGACAAACAATATGGTTGTCAGGACTGTCCTAAGTGCTGTAATCGGGGTACCAGGACATAATGCTAGCCAGAATAAGTTCCAGGCCAAATGTGGCTAGATGGAAATGCAAGGGAGGTGGTAGTCAACAACAGGTGAGCAAATAGGAAATGGAAATCAAGTTCAGAAGAAGGTGTATTCTAAGGTGGTGGAATACTAATCAAAAATTTAAGACGATCTACAGAGAGGGGCGGTGTTTATAGTGAGAACGGACCTCTGGCACCACTAGAAAAGAGACGTCTTGGGGCGACCCATACCAAATTAAAACCTAATAATTTACTAACTGTCAGGCAAGAATACTGGGTGGCCCACATATCGATAGTTGATGGGGGAGGCTGTGGGATTATGACGGCTAAAAGGAAAGTTTTGTTCAAAGGATTACCAAATACAGAAATACTGATTCTTGGAAGAGCCAATTTGTTAGTGTTGATCAAGCAATAGTAGAGAAATCTTGTCCATAATGTGGAGAAAATGCTAGAAAGAAAATAGTTTTGTGGATTCAAGAGGGGATTATATGTACAACGCCAACTGCCATCTGAGAGAATGGTATGTTAACAACTGATATCTTGACAACAAATACATAGCCTATGATTGGACACCCCGACCAATAAGAGCATAGGTATCCCAATTACATTAATATCCACTACAGCTCTTTGCCTCTTGAGGCCAGCCTAGTCCTCCTCTCCCTATTACCCATTCCTCCTTCATCCCCTCTACCTGCTCCCTCACCCTCTTCACTCATATTACCCACTTTGACCGCATCTCGTCCACCTTGCTTACCCCTTCTACCTGTTGGGAGACCCACTGCCTGGGTAGTATATTGTACAGGCACCAGCAATCGGGCCTGGCAGCCTATCTATGGTGTTCTTCCTAGTTGAGAAAAGAGGTTTCCAGAGTGCTGAATGGTTTCTCCTGCTCTTTTTGCTGGTTTTAACAGTGCGCAATACAGTGGTTCACATATTAAAGAACCATGACTTCTCGACCGGTGCCCCATTATATTATTATCCTACCATGGGCCTAAACATAATTTACTGCACAAATACCAACCTTGCAACCTGCGCAATGTAAGATTGATAAAACAATAGGAGAAGTAGATGATTTTGCTAATGATTGGGCTATCGTTGTGTGAATAATCTAAATTCGAGATTAAGGTAGGATGGCCGGTTGTTTGCACGAACGATCTCCTCTACACCTCCGGTCATTGAAATCTCAACAGCATGAGAATTCATTGTCAACTTGAACATCTCCCTCTCCCCTCATTTGATAGTCCCACTGCCTAGAGGGGTGATAACACTCCCTTCTTCTTCCTATACTATGGGCTGGCATTAGGAAAGGGTTGTTCTAGAGGTTGTTTGAAGGCCCATCTTGTCCCCTCTCCATGTCCAGCTTTCGCGAGCCTCGCATAGTGATTGTCCCCAGTTGGCTTTAGTCCTGTCGACGGTTATGGTCGGCGTTACAGTGTCCGGACCTCCGTGAATGTACTTCCTTGGTTGCTGGCGTCTTCCTCGCTGAGGAAAGCTTCGGTCAGTAATTTCGCAGTGCTCGCTTTCGTCGCTCTGTCGGAAAACATTAGGCATGGCCGGTTGGTCGTTTGTTTCTAGCGTGTGCTTTGCCTTCAACCCAGTCTCCCCGCCACATCGTGCTGTTACGCGACTCGGTTACAGCTACATCCATGTCTGGTTGGGTCTCTCCGCCTATGTGGTCGGCTCCGATCACTCCTCCGGCTGGTATCCTCTCTGCCTGGTGACTCCACTGACCCCCCGCGATTGCCCACGGTCAGATTCCTTGGTTACTGTGGTTTATGGTATTGTATGACCTCCGTTGACAAGCTCAGTGCTTTGGGTCGAAGTAATTGCTTCTGGTCTCTTTCTTGTTATCATGGCCCCTTTTTTATCTACCGGGTGATGGGCGGCCCCTTTCTGGATTGTTGATGTAGCTTGTTATATGTTACATCTTGTTAGCTTTTCCATCTCATAGGTCTATACGTTGTTTGTGTTTCCTTTCACTTGTATGAGTTAGACTTTACTCTTCTTGTTCATCGTCCTCAGAGTGGATTTTGATTTTTAGGGGGTAGTAGTTTACGGCAAGGGGTTTTCCTGTTGTTTCCTGCTCACTGGGTTTTGGGGATTTACTTTGTCATCTACTTAGCCGGCCTTGTACTTCTCTCTTCTTCATGGGATCGTGCGGTTGGGCCCACACCAGAGAGTCTTGAGATGATGGGTTTTTCCACTGGCGTCGGGGTGGAGTCAAGGGTTCTTCTTGGCAATATCTGACGATACATGTCTGGTATGTATGCGTGTAGTAGTAAAACAAATATAAAACTGAGATAGTAAAAAAAGAAAAAAAAAAGGAAAAAAAAAAAGAAAGCAGAGAAGATGGCTGGTTGATGGAAGATGTCTAATGGCTAAATCACAGATAGCAAATAGTGATTAAAAGTATGATACGGGGGTTGAAGAACTAGTGTGCTAACCGTGATGTAAGTAGTCAATCTGATCTCCACCTGTTTCATACCATTATGAGTTTGCTGTTCAGACACCCAGCCTCGAGAACACCAGTTGGACAGAAAATTGAGCCGTCACAGCTTTCTCAGAGGATGAACCGATCACAAATAGTTGAGTCTGTAAATATGGTCAGTTCTAGCTTCTTTCTGAAAATCATACTTAAGCACCCATCACTCGGCACCGGCCACCACAATACAACCTACCTCATCAACATTGGAATTGCCAATCTCCCACCACTATTACAGCTCAGAACCTCTGAATAACAAATGAGACTTCAGTGATTGGGCTGGGGGATGTGGGATTTACCTTGTTGTGGGTATGGGAGACAAATTATGAGTGGCTAAGTTCTTGTATGCCAAGGCCGGTGAAATATTTGATTATAACAAGACCAACAAAAATAGATAGCCAGAATTATTTATACCACTCCGCCACCCTATTCACGAAGTTGATAAAACTAAAATCATAATAGAATCAAGTGTGCTCTAGACAGGTATATGGAACTCACCAATTTTCCAAAGCCATATAATATAGTTTAAGCTAGACAACAAGAGAGGAGTGAGATAGGAAAT
>QOVD01002594.1:3561-18978 GCA_003521225.1 Tuber microsphaerosporum | reverse complement strand
TTTCCTCAGGGACTTCTTTGCGTGGTTTGGAGGGGAAGGGCGATGCTTCCTGGGTGGATGTGGTAAAGGGTGATGACACTGGAATGGTTTGGACAGGAGATGCTGGGTCTTCTTCCATGCGGGTATCTTCTGGTGATCCTGGTGTTTGGTGTTGCGCGAGTGTGTGAAAGGGGTTGGCAAGGGGATTTCTGCCACCCCTACCCCTGCCCTTTTGTCTAGCAGACATCAGGGGGTTAGGATAGAGGACTCAGTTGATAGACGTAATAGGAAACAAATAAAAGGGAGATGATTTGACTTTAAAAGTAGGGTAGGTGAGGGGGGTGAAGCGGTGAGAATTGGTTGTTGACCAATGAGGTTCAAGTTAGCGAAAAATTTGGTGTGGTTTTTTCTTTCGCTGTGGTTGTAACGGCAACGGAGTCTTACCTTCCTGGGAACGCACAGTCCAGAGCTTGATTCCACAAACTCGGCTCAACCTGATCAACCTCTATACACGACGCCGGCTTACTCATCATGACCTCAATTACAGTTCTGACAACCCCAAGCGCGGTATAGCCATCCATCTGATTTCCTACAGTGCCTACAGATCCCGCTATAACAATTCCGAGCGCTTGGAGGGCTGCAGTTGGGGGGTTGGAATCTTCGATGAATCCCATCCGGCGAATTCCCGAGAAACACAAACCTTCGACTCCTTAATTAAAATTGATGTCCCCTGCCGGATCCAGCTCACGGGAACCCCAATGCACCATACGGTGGGTGATTGAGTTGTTCAAACTGAGTGGCTGTTCGCCCAGGTCACTGATGAGGATGAACTCGATAGCCACGGTCCGCGTCTACCTGAGTCCATAGTTGCTGAGGTGAAGCGCGACAATATAACATTGGAGGAGGCCTATGACCAGATCAAAGATATTGTATGGTGTTGGACCATCCGACGCTGGGGGGAAACTAAGGATGCAAACGGGGACCCCCTGGTCCGCATCCCGGAGCTTGTCCAGCATGACGTACGCCTGCAATACACTGATGATGAGGCAATAGCAATGGATGGTTGGATTGAGGATGTCAAGGGCGGCAAGTGGAATGCCATCCAGACCGTGCTACACGAGTGGCGTCTTGCGTGCCTCACCATGGACCTTCCAGACAACGATGTGAGCTCGGATGACTCTGAGTCTAAGGATGGCGGAGTGCCCTATCGTCAAAACTGGGATCGCAATAACTTCCGCAGCGGGCCTGTGTTTAGATGGCCTTCGGATGTTTTCGTTCCGCAGTTAGGTACACCTGAAGGATAGGCACCGAATAAGGTGGTGATTTTTGCCCAGTTGCCAGGCCAAGCATCCTATGTCAATTGGTTCCTCCGAACCTTTCATGCCGGTATTCACAGTATCTTGTATCACTCTGGGGTTGCGTCGAGAGACCGCGATACGCTACTACAAGAGTTCGCTTCAGTTTATAGACTGGCGGCGCTGATCCTGACTCCAGCCCTCGGTGGCACCAGGCTGAACCTAGTTGCAGCCAACCATGTCATTATCATAGAAAAGTTCTGGAACTTGAATGAGCAACGTCAAGCAGTTGCGCGGATTCACCGTATCGGCCAAATGCGGACCACAAAGGGATGGATCTTGCATTGTTAGGGCGGGGTGGATGATAGGGCTGAAGTACTTCACCAAAGCTGTCGAAAGTTTGAGGCGCGGATCATGCACCGATTGATTGGGGAGAGATTCTCCTATCTGGAGTTCATGGATGCTAGGGCAACCAGGATCCGTGAGCTTGAGCAGGCACAGTCTGCTACACAAGCTCGTGCTGCTGTCCCCGGTCCTTTTGACATTCACGGTGGTGATGGCAGTGATGATAGTGATAATGATAGTGATGATAGTGCTCCCGGCCCTTCTGGGACCCAGGCTTTCCGGTATACTTGATCTGAATCATCAATTTTCCAGCCAAAGACTCATTTCTCTGGTATTCGCTTGTTTCTTCTGTTTGCTTCTCGCTTTTCTACTTGGGTTGTGAGCATTTCTTTTCTGTCTACGGCACGCTATAGATGGTAACGCTACATAGGGTAGTTTCCTTTTTATTTTCCTTTTGTTTTGGGGTCTGGGTTTGAAGGCTCTTGTCATCTGGCTTCCATCCGCGGGAGCATCTTGGTTTGTTTCATTTTGTCGTTTTTCTTTAGTTTTCTGCTGGGTCAGCATTTATTTTTGGTCTGCGGCATAGGCGGTGGTTTGTTTCTTTTGTCTTGGGTCCGTGTCTCAGAGTATTAGATTTAGAGTTTACGAGGTCAGTGTCCACATAGCGGTAGAGTGTCTTTTCTTTTTACATTTATCTTAGGGTTTGCATTTGATCAGTGTCCGGGGTCAAGGGTTTGCATTCGATTATATGCTAATGGCGGTCTTATTAGCTCCGCGAGATTCCTATCTTTCTCTTCTTTTGGACGCTGGTATCTGTAGCTCCAACAAAGATTTAATTCCACATCCGCGGACTTAGCTTGAAGTTAACTGTGAGAATTAGCCAAGCACAAGACACCCTGCACTGAGAAGCTATTTCACTCTGCTTGAGGCGCTAGGCGACACAGACCCGTGTCACGGACCGGGTTTTTTGTGCTCTAGCGAACCCAGCGCACCTTTCCACCATAACATCGCTCTTGAGCGAAATCGATCTTGAGACTTCCATCGGAAAGGGCCTACCACAGTACTATCTACATGTCGCGTGTTTGTTTGAAGAGACAAAGGCACCCGAATACATTGTCAAGTTCCGTCACTCACGGACCCCACAACCTGCCTATATCTTCCGTCCCATACCTCGCACTTTGCACTTCACTCTTTACATCATATACCTATCCTGACAACCAAAGGCATGCCGCGTGCAGGAGAGAATACACAGACCAATCAAACCCAAACTCGTGCTCATCGCTCTTCTGGTACTCAGCGTGTTGGCAGGCGACAGGAACGGACCAGGCGTGCCAATTCACCCTGTCATCCCCCTCATCATTCCGAACCCGAGAATCCCCCTCGTCGTTCAGATGGCTAATCTAACGACGAAGAGGACGAAGACTATGCTGAATTCTCTACAGGTACAGTACCCTATGTAGTTTGGAAGACTTCTCTCTACTGAACTTTACGCTGCCGAAATAGAGCAGCAAGACAGACAGGTTATACGCAGTCTACCTGAACCTTCGAGCATGTTATTGGACGTAGACCTCTCCTCTGAGTCCAATGTCGTGGAAACACGCCCTCGCAAGCGGACTCACATAAACCTTGAGGTCCCTGCAAACAGCCATGGGAGACCGCTTGTTAGGAGACATTCACCAGCTGAGAACCGGCTGTCTACAGGCTCAGGTGAGCAATTTGGAACACGGAACGACCTCCACAAGAGGCTGCGGACTGAGCTGGCTTGGCAAAAACCCCGCTCTCTCGAAGGTATATCCTCAACATCGGAACCACAGACTCCATCGGACTCCGCAAGTGCCACATCAGAGGGCAAGCTACCACGCAAGTTCTGGTAACGAGAGTTTATCGCCCCTGAGAATATTCTTGTTTACGATGCTGCGAAACTTTATTTACAAGCAGAAGTCTATACAGGCCAACCTTGGCGTTCCGAGGCTGTAATGGAGAACATGATCGAGAGGGCTTGGGGACTAGCATTGGATCAATGAAAGAGGGAAAAAGAAGAATACTACAGCTCAGGGGAGCAGCGGCCCATGGAACAGGCACCATCGCTTCTTCCTAATGCAATCTCATTAGAGATAGTAAGTTCTCTAACCCAACCAAGAATTAGAATTACAATTCAGTGGCTAAAAGTTGTGTAAGCTGAAACGCCGTATATCGACCTGTCGTGGGTATCTACTTTCAGAAGCACAGAAAATGGTGGTGGAGTGGTATAAGTTGCCGATCGCGAACCCAGTTGAGTGCCGAACGCTGGTGAAAAGCCTTCTCAAGGATGATGCGTTTCTTAGCCAGACAGTAGATCTCGGAGACGGTCCTCGGACCAGCTGGTTTACGGTAGAGGAGATTGTAAAACTGGTGCGTGCCTACTTTTTCGCCAACGAGCGCACTCTGGGCTGCAAGCCGTATACGCAGAAGTACTTCAGCCCTCTGCGTTGGCCCAGAGTTCTCCTCGTGTGCACTGCTCTTCGCTGCTCATTTATGGACTACGAAGATACAGGGCATAAGTCCTTAACAGTGGGGGATATCTCACAGGCAGTGTTTGGTGGTTAGTAAGTCATCTCTTCGGGTAAACAAGGCAGCTAATAGGTTAACAGACTACTACAAGAGGTACTATCAAACATATCAAAAGGTGGGCCCACGGACTGCCACCCCCCTAGAAATCCGCACCTCCAGTCAATCATGCTAACTGAATCTGGGGTTAGATGGCCAATGCGCGGAAGAACGCGACAATCCGTAAGATAGACAGGGGCGTGTAAAAGATCCGGTCACAGGACGAGGCAAAACGAATCGAGACTGCTAGGTACGAGGATGAGATGGGGGATGACGTGCGTGACCTCATTGAGAGCGACGACAATAACTAGCCATAGTTTGCAGACCCTGGCTGGTAGTCGGGAGGTGAATGGCGGTTGGGAGCGGAATGGTGGTCCGGAGGAGAATGGTGGTCCGGAGGGGAATGGTGGTCCGGAGGGGAATGGTGGTCCGGAGGGTAACCGCGAGCGCCGCCGAATTGAAGCCAGACACTTTGGGAGTTGCAATCCCAAGTGTTTGGCTTCAATTCTGCCGTGCCAGTACTTTGTTGATCAATGGCTTCATTTTTAAACTATAATTAATATGTTTGTTGCTTGGTATTGATGGTGAGCATAGCGAAATAGACTAGACATTTTGTATTAGATCCACCGGGGGGGATTTAGTTAGTAATGAGTATTTGTTTATATAGGTTGTATATTTAGAGAACAGCAGGGTGTGCTAATGCAATCACTGGGCTAAGTACGATGCGTATATGGTGCAACAGAATTGTGATCGCGGAACCCAGGGAACCCAGAAGGCCTCAGAGCCAAGGCTGCGCGAAACTAGTGAAAACAGGGTGGACGGAACGCGAACTAGGGAAGAGCTGGTCCACTGTAGACAACTACAGGAGAACTAGTAGAGGGCAGAGGCAGAACTGGAATGATCAGGATCGTGGCGAGGAAAATCAGGAGGCAAACCGCATGTAAACAGGATGGATAGGAGATCGTGAGCAAGAACCAGGGGTGACACGAAAAGCGCAGACAAGGGTCTGAGGAATACGGGGAGGAGAAGCGAAAGGATTAGGCGACATGGGGGGGGGGGAAGCAAGGAACACAAGGTGATAGAAATCAAAAACGCGTAAACTGGGGGACTAGGGTGATAGACCTAGATGGCTCTGGGCTGGGGCAGGCAGAGGTCCGGGAGCAGAAGGGGTATGTGAGGGAGGTGGAAGATAGAATAGAGGAGTCAAAGCAAGGATGTGAGAGAGCCAGGACAAGGGAAGGGTGGACCAGGACCGCGGACCGAGGGTACGAGTAAAACGGCTTGACCTCGGTGCTGGGTGGTGGACCAAGAGGTTCAAGGGAACCAGGGGTAGCCAGGTGACTTCAGGACCGGCGAAAACATTTTGCAGATGCTACTCCAGGATCGTGGCTTGGTTGAATCTCGATATGCACGCTCTCCACAGTCTCAGAGCCAAGACGTTGATCAATTGGCAGGCTCCGAAGAACCAAGCGATGACAAACGAATTTGGGATAGTGCTGTTAACATGTATGTTGTAGCAGAGATCGAGTAAGAGGAAGGATCTGGATACAAGGAGCCTCTGATTTGCGCAGAAGCAATGAGCGATCTTGAAAGTAACGATAAACCAGATGACCCAAAAGTTGGACATATTGAATGTTTAGCTGGCCATCAGGAAGAAGTTTGTTCCGAGGGGAAGGCCCAATTGGGAAATGCTAATTCACTTCCAGTACAACGAGTACTCTGGAACAGGGGTCAGGCAGAAGCTAATGCCGCAATTAGGGCTCCAACCAGAAAGCGTACTGGAACCGGTAGGAAAGAAAAGAAAAAGTCCTGTTTCCACTACGTTAATTTGGTGTAAAATAGTTTTGAACTCAAAGAGTGTCATGGCTGAGAGATTTGGACGAGGCTTATTTGAAATCAGATGCCCAAAATCATACGCTCAAAATCATACGCACAGAAAAATCATACGCTTAAAAATGAAAAAGTCAACAAGTACAAAATGAATGATATCACACTTGCTTTATTCTCAAAATAATACCCTAGACTACGGCAGGTCAAACGGACCCGGAGGGCAGTTTGGCAAAATTGCCTGGCAATGGCAGACTATGAAGAAATTGTTTTTCCAAAGGTAGCGTAATAGAAGTAGAAAATGAAAGAAGCCAAGCGAGGCCATCTTGTTTTTATTTATGCTTGCTTGAGCGCTCTGCCATCTCCTTGTATGAACACAAAGCCATCTCCTGTGCGTGAGCGCTCAGTGATCTCAACTATCCGGATTGACTCTGCTCCAGTCAGCCAACAAAGCTCCAAATATCAGGTACTACAGAGAAGCTGTTGAACGTAGATCTTTGCTTGGATGGTAACTTGTTGAGCAGTAGCTCTTCCTTATCATCCTTCCTGATTGGAATTTCGAATTTTCATCACCAAAATGGCGCTCTATTCCAGCAACGAGCTTGCACCGATGAGAACCAAAGGAGGAACACTGAAGTCACCACCCTACCATCGTGAAGGGGAAAAGCGCAAAGTTACAGCTCCTGAGGATGCTGATATTATCCCTCTTGAATATGTTCCTTTCAACTGTTGTTAAGAACAACAAGGATCCTCCGCCTCCTCTGATTGAAAGCTGGAAAAACTCTTCACCAATCAGCTAAAGCTCTCCAACAAATTAATGGAGAAAGCTAAGGAAGCTCGAGAAAATGGTCAAGCTGTGTTCAAGCACATCTTCGGCAGTACAGGTATGTTTGACAATAAATTCTTAAAGCTTGAAATAATATTAACAAATGCTGAATTATTCAAAAAGAAAATGTAATTGAAGTCTTCCTCACAGTAGACCACAAGGAGCCTCTGCCCCCATTGTCCCAAAGGCAGGCAACTCTCTAGAGTACCCAGAAGATGCGTGAAGAGTTTGAGAAAATTGATGTCGGAGAACATAGTTTCTATGTTGCGTTGGACAAGAACTTCACAAAGATTTTTGTCCTCTTTGGATCCCGGCTGAAACTTGTATAAGGCAATAAAATCGGTCAATAAATTACCGATGCGGCTTGCTGGAATATCGAAGAGTATGCAGAAATCATTCTGCCTGCACTCCCAAAGGATGTCAGACATAAAGAGTATGAGAAGTTGCTCCTTTTGAACCCTCACCACTCCTGGCCACTGTGGGCTCGAGCAGGCGTTTACCATAGGGGGATCTGGATGGAACAAGCATATCATAGCAAGGGAAGTGTGTTAAGTCATGATATTCTGATATTGGAGCTCATCAGAAGCCAGTTCAAAGTCGCCTATTTAAATCGTTAGGTGCAATAACCCGTGCACAATGAATACTACTTGGTGCAGTTGATCGCGAGTGTCAGCAAAGTTATGAGCAACTTGTTCAACATTCTCTGGATGAAAATGCCAAGTTCTTCAAAACTGAAACTCAGGAAATTTTCACTCTCTGAATCTGCTTGGTTAATGCTTTTACTGAGCCACACTTTGACTCTCATGATGTTAAAGGTGGATAGGCTGTAATGGGGATTCTCAGTGACTTTCAAGAAGGAGACTTTTGCATCACTGAATTGAAGAGAAGGTATTCATATAAGCCAGGAAGTTTGAGTTACTTGCAAGCAGAGTGCTTTGAGCATTGTACTCTGCAGTGGTATGGCTATAGATACTGTTTTGTTGGAACTTGTCATGAATTTGTCAAGTTAGAACTCTCATAGTAGTATATCCTGTATTCATATATTTGCTAACAAATTCTATCAGCAGAATGAGTACCTTGTTTTGTGAATATTTGTTGTGTCTGAGATATGAAATACCAAGAATTCGATACTCTGAGTCTATTCAAAATATAATATCAAACAGATCTAGTGTTAGGATAGAACTGTTCCACTGCACAGTATGCATAGCCCAACTCAATACACGGTTTTACTCTTTTGATGTATTCAGATGAGCTGCCTCCTCTTTCTAATATATTTAGATTTACCACTATTTAGTCATAGTATTAACAACGAGGTTTCCAGAATCAGGACAATGTAAGCTCCTAACGAGGAGACCGGCTCTGTGAGGGTGATCTCACTGCCAAGTTGCTAGCCTACCTAATTTTGGATTAAAAACAAGGCTACTATGTCATTTAAAGCACCCAGTTGCGCACTTCAATCACCAGCAAAGAACTTATACTTGCCAATAATCAAATTGCTCAATCAACCCAATTGTTGGACTGGACATTTATGCTTCAAATGATATCCTTCAAATGATATCCTTTAGGTCCCACACTCAAAGTGATAACCTTAAACCGTATCCTGAAAACCATACACCCAAAACCCTACGCCCAAAACCATACGCTCAAAACCATACGCCCAAAACCATCCGCCCAAAACTATATGCCCAAAACCATACGCCCAAAACCATACGCCCAAAATTATATGCAAAAAACAATACACACAAAACCATATTCTCAGTATAATGCTCAGAATCATGAACACAGAATGGTAAACTTAGCACCATACGCTTAAAGCCATAAGTGCACAATGATAGGCTCAGAATGATAGGCTCAGAATGATAGGCTCAGAATGATAGGCTCAGAATGAGAGGCTCAGAATGATACGCTTAGAATAATACACTCAGAATGATACGCTCAGAATGATACGCTCAGAACCATAGCCTAAATTATGTTACTAGCATTAGTACTCTATGTAGAGACCTAGATGGAGAATTAATTGCCCAATGATCATTTGCACTAATAGAATAGTTGAATCAGGATACTAAAGATGCAATATAATTGGAGATTTCAAGCAAATATTTGTGTCACAAAAAACATCACAGATGGAGGAAAGTGGGGCCTGGCCCAGGGCGAAGGGCATGGGGTTATAGGACAAGGGCCCGCCTGGGCAATCAACAGGGAACAAGAAATCCCCATCCCACCCTATACCATGACCGGGCCCCATATAAGACAGGGCAGAGAGAAGAGACGAGACATTGCCCCCGGGCCGGAGTGAGAGCTGGGCCACTGAGAGAAAACCCGCCCTGTCCTGCCCCGTAATGAACACTAGCTGGCTCCCTCTGGGGGACGAATTCCACAATGGAAAAACAGTGGAAAAATACTGGAAAAATTACTTGACCTATGAATGGCTCTAGTGAGACATATATCAGGTCACAGTTGTCAGTCCTAATTTTCTATTTAGGTTAGTAGCATAGTTTCTAAGCTGTATAATTTTATTTATCTAAACCATCCGGTAAACTAAGCTATAATAGTTTAATATATATATAGCTAATGGACGGCAGAGCAAGAGTTTATCCAAATGGGAGGTTCAAAGGCTCAGAACAATTGTAACGATCCTTCCTTCAGGGCTATACTTGCAGCAGGTAACAACTTCCACGCTCTTGTACACTACTTCCGATGACGGAAGGCTCTTGCTCCTCTCGTGGAGTCGAGAACGTACTAAGAGCCACTTCTCTTATTCGCCAGGAATCGTGATAGTAAAGATAACTTGGAATTGATAGTATAAGAAAGTACTTAGATGGTTGCGTGAGGAACTAACTACTCCACGGTTTTTTCATTTTGTTTCCTTTTTTCCATTTTTTGGTTTTTATATCAGTTTGGAATTGTTTTCTATGGGTACAACCAGACATGCATCATTAGATATGGCCAAGAAAAACCCACATCCAACCCGGCGCCAGAGGAAAAAGCTATTATCCCAAGTCCCTCTGGTATAAGACCAACCGCACATCTCGCACACAAGACAGAATCCTCCTACAAAAAGAAAATAAACTGCTGCAGCCAGCCTAGTCCCCCAAGATCAGAAGAAGGAAACGACTAAACAGGAAAGCAGGAAACAACAGGAAACCCTCTTGCCGTAAACTCCTACCCCAACAAAGGAAATAATAGAAGATAAAACACACGAGAAGCTCAACACTTCGGAAAAATCTTAACCATTGGGCAAAGTGACCTTGCCAAGTGGATGCCAAAAGTCCAAAAGTAGACAACGGCCAACATTACACTGACCCAAGGATCCGACACCGAGCATGGAGGCAGGGCAATACCACACCTGGACTTACCCGAGGGCTACAAACCATGAAGGAGGCTGCAGGAAAGGGTGGTAGGTAGGCGGTAAAGTGCCAGCTGAGGGAGGATTGTAGCTATGACAGAGCAACCTGACGAGACCGAGAAAGGAGGAGGAAGGGTAGCCAACTCGCTAGTAACCGTAGACAAGCAGGCCATTGCCGAAAAGTTTCTGAAGCTGAGGCGAAGGACGAGACCGAGATGTTACTGACCGAACCATTCCCCATCAAGGGTACACGTTCTCGAAACGAAGAGGTACTTCTGTAGGGAGTCCGGACACCACAACGCCAACCGTAAACGTAGAAAGAAGGGTCACCGACCGTGCAAAGTGCTAAGCGAGGTGCAAAGCAGAAACAGGGAGGAGGGTGGGCGAGAAGGCATCAACCCCTAGACCAAGCCTGCCGAAGGAGAAGGCGATAAGAAAGGAAGAGAGGCAGGGAGGAAAAGGACGGGCTCTCCTAGGCAAAAGAGCCATTCAAGGAGGGGACCCGGGGGGGTGGTGGAGGATCTCGCGATGATTCTCTGGTGTGGAGATTTGAATGGCCGGATGTGTAGAGGAGATGGTTCGTGACTAACTACTCAACGGTTTGTTGTTTTTGTTTTATCGATTTTATTCGGTTGCTAAGTAAGAACTAACTAGGTATGAAAGCTATGTAACACCTCTAGGTATAAAAGCAAAAAACGTGCGACTACTGTCGATCCCGTGCACCCAATGCTAAAACCCTCTGACCCTGCCCGACAGCGTAACTACTTTGTGTAGAGGTAGAAATCAATGCCCGGTACTATGGGTAGAAACTACAAAGAAAACAACAGGCCAGAAAACTTGGAACCAGTAACCTCCACAGTCGTACAGCCCAAAAAGAGACAAACCAAAATGACAGTAAGAAAGCTATGAACCAACAAAGAAGACTTCAAGCCCAGTATGAAAGAAACCCACAATACCAAACCGTAGGCTATATCATCGGTCCTGAGAACAGACAAGGGGGAATGATACACGGACCATATAGGCCTTCAACAGCGGCTGAAGGAATCCCAGTGGGAGATCCATAGGACGAGCCTGCGCGGCGGAGATGTGTGGTGGAAGGAAATGCCCTAAGGGCCCACCAGAATACAAGGCCTGGAGGGGTACATGTCCCGGGGGACAGAGGCGGTAGGTATGAACCCCATACAACCAACCAGTTTCACCATCATTCACTGAGCAATGACAGATACCAAGGAAGGAAGATCAGAAGGGACAGGGACCCAGTGGAGGGGGCGAGGCTCAAGCCACGCAAAAAGGAGACCCAAGGGGAGGAGTGCCGAGGGGGGCGAGAGGAGCCATCTTGTAGTAGGTTACCAGCCAGGGAGCAGAATGTATCTGTAACAGGGCAACTGGACGAAACGGAGAGGAGGAGGGTGGCTGGAGTCAGAGGAAAGGATGGTAGAGGGGTAGACCGAATCAAGAAGTAAGAGACCGACCGACCGAAGCGAGATCACACCGTTTCGACGATGCCGACAGTTCCAAACAGAGTTCCCAGGAGATAGTGCAATACCAGGGAGCAGAGCCACCGGGGCCACTACTTCACCTATAGCCCGAAACTCCAGAATGTGATTGACAAGAAAGAGGTTGCCGACCATGTTCAAATGCTAAGCGAGGGCAGTGAATCAAAAGCGGGGAAGGGAAGAGGAGCAACTGTGAGCCCCCTAGACAAAGACTGCTCGAGAGCAATGCCATCAGAAAGGGAACAGAGGGGAGAGGGGGGTTGTAGCGACACCCTTCTAGGCAGCTAGGCCAGCAGAAGAGGGGAAAGGGGGGAGGATGGTTGACGATGATTCTCATGGTGTTGAGATTTCAATCGCCTGAGGTGAAGAGGAGATGTCAGCGAACGACGGAACAGTTTTGTTTGTTTGTTTTGTTTTATCGTTTTTATTCGTTTGCTAAGTAAGAACTAACTAGGTACGAAAGGTATCTAACATCGGTAGATATGAAAGCTAAAACCTCGAACTAATGTCCATCCAGTACAACTAATGCTAAAACCCTGTGACCCGGCCCGACAGCGTAACTACTTTATGCAGAGGTATAAATCAATACCTGGTACTATAGGTAGAAACTACAAAGAAAACAAGAGGCCAGAAAACTTGGAACCAAAAACCTCGAGAGACGTGCTGCCCAACAAGAGGAAAACCAAAACGACAGTGAGAAACCTATGAACCAACAAAGAAGACTTCAAGCCCAGCATGAAAGAAACCCAAAATACAAAACCATAGGCTCTACGATCAGATTTGAGCACACACGAGGGGTAATGATACCTGGACCATAGAGGGCGTCAACAGGGGCTGAAGGAATCAGAGCCGGATATCAATAGGACGAACCGGCGTGGCGGAGACGTATGGCATAAGGATATGCCCTAAGGGCCCACCGGAAATCGAGACCCGGAGGGGTGCATGTCCCGGTTAACAGAGGCGGTAGGTATGAACGCCATACAAGCAACCAGTTTCATATCACGCACTCAGCAATGACAGATCCCAAGGCCAGAAGACAAGAAGGTACAGGGACCCAGTGGAGGGGGCGAGCCTCAAACCACGCAAAAAGGTGACCCCAGGGGATGAGTGCCGAGGGGGGCGAGGGGAGCCACCTAGTAGTAGGGTACCAGCCAGGGAGCGGAATCTAGCTGTAACAGGGCAACTGGACGAAACAGAAAGGAGGAGGCTGGCTGGAGCCAGAGGAAGGATGGCGGAGGGGTAGACTCAATCAAGAAGTACAAAACCGACCCACCAAAGCGAGATCATAGCTTTTCGACGATGCCGACTGTACCAAACAGAGTTCTTCGGATATAGTACAATACCAGGGAGCAGACCCACCGGGGCCAATACTTCACCAATAGCCCGAAACTGCACAAGGCAATTGACGAGAAAGGGGTTGCTGACCTTCTGCAAACGCTAAGCGAGGGAAGTGCAGCGAACGCGTGCAAGGGAAGAGGAGCAACCGTGAACCCCCTAGACAAAGACTGCCCCAGTTCAATGTCATCAGAAGGGGAACAGAGGGGAGAGGGGGGCTGTAGCGTCACCCTCCTAGGCAGCTATGCCATCAGAAGAGGAGAGAGGGGGGAGGATGGTTGACGATGATTCTAATGGTGTTGAGATTTCAATGGCCGGAGGTGTAGAGGAGAAGGTTCATGGCTATTACTCGACGGTTTTTTCTCTTTTCATTTTTTTCATTTTTTGTTTTTAAATCAGTTTTGCATTGTTTCGCGGGTACAACCATCCATGGAGCGCTAGCTATGGCGAGGAAAAACACTGACATTCTCCCCAGCGCCTAGGAAAAAGCCATTATCCCAAGTCCTTGTTGGATGAGACCAACGGCACATCTCACTGGCAAGACGAAACCAACTCTACAACAAGAAACCCAGCTGCCGCAGCTTGCCGAGAGCCTCCAAGATCATCAAGCAAGAATCCCCAAACAAGCAAGCAGGAAACAACAGGAAAAGCTATCCTGTAAACTCCTCGTCAACAAAGGAAATAATTGAAAGTCCAACACAGGGATAACCTCAACACATTGGAATAATCATAACCTCCGGGTTAAGCGTCCTGGCCTAGCGGCTGCCAACTGCCCAAACGTTGGCGACAGCAAGCATTACTCGCACCCAGCGATCCGACATTGAGAACGGAGGCTGTGCAATACCACGCTGGAGCTTAGCCGAGCGCTGGGAACCGTGAAGGAGTCCGGGGGAGAGGATAAAAGGTAGGCAGTAGAGTCCCAGCCAGGGCAGGGGTGTAGCTATAACTGGGCAACCGGAAGAAACTAAGATGGAGGAGGAGCGGTAGCCAACTCGCTAGAAACAGGAGACTAGAAGGCCATAGCCGAATGGTTTCCGAAGCCGAAACGAAAGACAAGACCGAGATGTTACTTACAGAAGCGTTCCCCATCAAGGGTACAAGCCCGCGAGACGAACAGGTACTTCTGTAGGGAGTCTTGATATCGCAACGCCGACCGTGAACGTAGAAAGAAGCGTTGCCACCCATGTAAATGCTAAGCGAGGGCAGCGAAGCGACTGCGGGGAAGGGGGGAGAGAGCAACCGTGAACCCCCTCGACAAAGACTGCCTAAGAGCATAGCCATCAGAAGGGGAACAGAGGGGAGAAGGGGGTAGTAGCCTCACCCTCCTAGGCAGCTAGGCTAGCAGAAGAGGTGAAAGGGAGGTGGGTGGTTGACGATGATTCTCATGGTGTTGAGATTTCAATCGCCAGAGGTGTAGAGGTGATGATTTGTGGTTAACTACTGGACAGTTTTTCCTTTCTTCTTTTCTTTTTTTTTGTTTATTTTTTTAAATCAAGCTTGCATTTGTTTTAACTCGGGTCCAAACCACACATGCTGCGCTAGCTAGGGCGAAGAACATACCCCAACATCCTCCCCGGCGCCTAGGAAAAAGCCATCATCTCAAGTGTCTCAGGTATAAGACCAACCCCACATCCAACTCGCAAGACAAAATCACCCTACAAGAAGAAACCCAGCTGCTGCAGCCGGCCGAGAGCCCCCAAGATCAACAGAAAAAATCACCAAACAAGTAAGCAAGAAACAACAGGAAAAGCTATGCCATGAACTCCTTGTCAACAAAGGAAATAATTGTAGGCCCAGCACACAGAAAACCTCAACACAACGGCACAATCATAACCTCCAGGCTAAGCGTCCTGGCCAAGAGGCTGCCTAATGCCCGAATGTGGGTGACGGCCAGCAATTACACCCACCCAAGGATCTGACATCGAGTACAGAGCCAGAGCAATCCCACGCCCGAGCTTAGCCGAGGGCTGCGAACCGTGAAGTGGGCCGCGTTAGAGGATAAAGGTAGGCAGTAGAGTGCCAGCCAAGGAAGGGGTGTAGCTATGACGGAGTAACCAGACGAAACCGAGAAGGAGAAGGAATGGTAGCCAACTCTCTAGAAACAGGAGACTAGTAGGCCTTAGCCGAACGTTTTCCGAAACCCAAACAAAAGACGAGACCGAGATGTTACTTACCGAGGCGTTCCCCATCAAGGGTACAAGCTCCCAAGACGAAGAGGTACTTCCGGAGAGAGTCCGGACAGCCCAACGCCGACCGTAAACGTAGAAAGAAGGGTTGCCGACCGTGTAAACGCTAAGCGAGGGCAGCGAAGAGAGTGCGGGGAAGAGGGGGGGAGAGTGACCGTGAACCCCCTAGACAAAGACTACCCAAGAGCAAAGCCAT
>QOVD01002585.1:0-25735 GCA_003521225.1 Tuber microsphaerosporum | reverse complement strand
CCATCGTCTCGTCCCATGGCTCGGTTACAGCCACCCCCTTGTCTCTCCCTTGCCTTCGTTTACACAGTCGGCTTGGTTCACTCTCTCGGCTGGCATCCTCTCTGCCTGGTGGCTCCACCCGCCCCCCGCGGCTGCCCGTGGTCGCATTCCTCGGTTACGACAGTTCATGGTATTGCACCGCCTCCTTGAGCGACTCAAAAGCCTTGGACGATGTAATTGTCCTACCGGTCTCTTTCGTGTTATGATTGCTCCCTGGTTCAAATAGGGTGATGGCCGGCCCCCTTTCAAGATCGTTAGTGTAGTGTTTACTCTATGTCTTGTTTGGGTTTTCTTCTCATGGGTTCCCCTTGTTTTGTGTTTCCTTTCGCTTGTATTGGGCACAACTTCCTCTCCTTGTTTCGCTGCGGATGCAGTGTTCTTTTTGTAAGGGGGTAGGAGTTTATGGCAAGTGGTTTTCATGTTGTTTCCTGCCTGTAGGGTTTTGGGGATTTACTTTGTCGTCTGCTTCGGCTAGCCGGTTTTGTTTTTCTCTCTTGTCTACGGGATCGTGCGGTTGGGCCCATACCAGAGGGTCTTGAGATGATGGCTTTTTCCACCGGCGCCAGGTTGGATTGTGGGGTTTTTGTTGGCCATATCTGATGATGCATGTTATCTTTGTACCCCGGTAGTTGAAAACAATAGTATTTGATACAAAAAAAAAAAAGAAAAAAAAGAAAAGCGATTAGTAGTTCGTTCCTCACGCAACCATCTAAGTACTTTCTTATACTATCAATTCAAGTTATCATTACTATCACGATTCCTGGCGAATAAAGAGAAGTCTCTCTTAGCGAGATCTTGACTACACGATAGGAGCAAGAGTGTTCCGCTATCAAAGTAGTGCACAAGAATCTCGAAGTTGTTACCTGCTGCAAGTATCGCCCGGAGGGAAGGATCGTTACATTTGGTTGCGTCCATTCGCAGCACCTAACAAACAGACAAGATGTCGGAACAACACGAAGACCCACTAGCAGAAGCAGTATTCGACATAGAGACTTTTGGAGAAGCACTTCAACAATCAATTGGAACATCACAGGCCGGAAGCCCAGTATCACCGGAACCAGGGTCCCCAGCAGGATCTGAAGAAACGACATCACCAACCATCACAAGAAGAAACACAATGTCAGCATTAGCGGCACCCAGTGGGCCAAGCAACCCCCCAGCAGGCGGCCCTGTG
Source organism: Tuber microsphaerosporum (assembly GCA_003521225.1). Classification (NCBI taxonomy): domain Eukaryota; kingdom Fungi; phylum Ascomycota; class Pezizomycetes; order Pezizales; family Tuberaceae; genus Tuber; species Tuber microsphaerosporum. Next base: position 24,522 of record QOVD01002585.1, on the reverse strand, counting down.
ACAGCAATCTAATTGGCATGATTCACAGAAGAACAACTACGACAAATTATCCAACTGGCACAAGGTGGAGGAGGAACCTCGAAACTGAAGGTCAAGCCACCACCCGAGTTCAAAGGAGAAAGGGAAACACTAAGGACATTCATAGCACAATGCAACTTGTACTATGAGGCAAGGGGCATCACCATCGACACTGAAAAAGTGACATACGCAAAGTCACTACTAAGGGGAGCAGCGGCAAAATGGATCACGCCAGACGCGGAAGCAAGGAAAACAGCAAGCTGGGAAACTAGGGGCCGATTTACCGATGCGCTCCGAAGAGAGTTTGCCGACATCGACGCAGAGAATTCAGCAAGAACCAAGATCCAAAGCATGGTTTAAGGGAAACGGAACATAACCGACTACAGGAACGAATTCCGATTGAAAGCAGATCAAGCGGACTACGACGACCAATCAATGCAACGAATATTCCTTAAAGGAATCAACCGGACCCTAGAAGACGCATGGGGACAAGACCACTACGAAACGGACGATGTCTCAAATCTGGCAAACTGGGCTATCAGAAAGGAAAATCGCATCAAATTCGTTCACAGCATACAACAGAAAAATACACCAAACCGAGCTGTCGAGGTATCAAGAAACTAGGATGGCACATGCAGGCCAACTACCAATGACCAAAGAGGAGACCCAATGGATCTCGATGCGACACGAAGGCAGCCTAACTGGAGGCTACCCAACAATGAGTTCAGAAGAAGAGACAGAGAAGAGCTATGCCTCAAATGTGGAAAACCAAATCATCGAGCAAAAGATTGCAACAATGCAAGCGACGGACGGGACTATACTAGTCAACACAGGAATGGACAATCTGAAAGACGGGCACCATGAGCAGCCAAACCAAGGATCAGAGAAATGGAAGTGGAACGAGAACCCGAACCGTCGGGAAACGAAGAAAGTCCCCAGTAAGAGATGGTCTGAGGGACAGACCTGAACGGAAACCCATCATTTTGGCAAATTACTACACTGCACTCAACTACACGGAAACACTTGAAAACAAAAACAATCATATTATGGTGAAGGTCAGTCTTCACGGAAAAACGGAAACAGTTAGGATCAACGCAATGATCGACTCAGGAGCAACAGAAGACTTTATCGACCAGGGGATATGCGAGAAGCACGGGATCCCGACAACATGAGCTCAGAAACCGAGAGAAATTTACCTACCGGATGGGAAGCCAAGCAGCATGGGGCCAGTTACCCATGAAGTGAAAGTACCTATGGATATCAATAGCCATAGGGAATTAGCAACTCTCCAAGTGGCAAAATTGCAAAACCAGGAAGTCATCTTAGGTATGCCATGGTTACGAACACCTAATCCGACTATCGATTGGAACGATAGGAAGATTACTTTGAACAGCGAACAAGGCACAACATGGTGTTTGAACCGTCCACCTGTTGCGTATGCTGTACCGGAATTGGAAGCCCAGGAAGTGAATTTGATCACCAAACTCTCTAGTGTTCAGACAAGAATTGACAAGCGTGTTAAGGTCAAACGATTGACCAATGAAGCGAGAATGCCTATGAAGGGATCGGTTAAGGCAGGAGGAAGCGACCTGTACGCAATTGAGAACGTCAGCATAGCAGCCCAGGAGCAGGTAACGATCAGAACTGGAATAGCCATTGGGCTACCTCACAACATTTATGGACGAATAGCTCAACGCAGTGGTCTCGCAGTCAAGCACAGACTCAGCACCAATGCGGGAGTTATAGACGCCGATTATACCGGTGAAGTGAAGGTAGTAATTGTCAACCAAGGAACTACGGCATACACGGCACGAGAAGGAGATCGAATCACAGAGTTGATTATCGAAAAAATCAACGAAGGAGAGCTATACGAAGTAGCTTCACTGGACGAACCCGCAAGAAACAACCACGGATTCGGCAGTACGGAAACCAAGGAAGACAATAGGAAGAAAGCTAGTATGTCAAAAACATGGATCGAGATAAGCGAAATCTAGGCTAAAGCATTCAGCCACTTCTACCGGAAGGGAGAAACCACCGGGATTATCAAAAGAAGCTGGATCGAAAACGAGATGAGACTGGAAGCAGTCAACACCAGCTCGGAATTGGCTATTAGGAACAAAACAGCCAACGAACAGAAGGAACTAGAAGAAATAGTTCCAAAGGAATACCATCACCTAATGGACGTCTTTGAAAAAGATGAAAAAACTGGAATACCGCCACACCGACCAGGAGTCGACCTGGAAATCAACCTGAAGGACGGAGAAAAAGTCCCTACGAAGAAAATATATCCGTTATGTGCGGACGAACTGGAAGAATTACGGAGATATATCAACCAGAACCTAGGGAGAGGATGGATACAAGAGGTCTGGACGGACTTAGCGTCGCCCATACTCTTCGTCAAGAATAAAGACGGAAAGATTCCACTATGCGTGGATTACCGAGGACTTAACAAAGTCACCAAAAAGGACCGGTATCCACAACCACTTATCAGCGAAGCATTGGATCGGCTCAACACCGCCAAATATTTCACAAAACTAGACATCAAGGATGCCTACCACAACATTAGGATCAAGGAAGGCCACGAGTGGAAAACGACGTTTTCAAGCAAATTGGGGAGATACGAATACCTGGTAATGCCCATTGGGCTAACCAATGCACCGGCCGCGTTCCAAAGATGGATCAACAATACGGTTCGAAGATATATCGATATCTGCTGCATAGTATATCTGGACGATGTCCTAATATACTCAGACACTTTGGAACAACACCGAAAAGATGTCGCCAACATCTTGGCAGACATATACGAATCAGGAAGGAAGGTTAAACCTTCCAAATGCGAATTCCACAAGAAAGAAGTGGAATACCTTGGATTTATCATCAACGAAGATGGCATCAAGATGGATCCCATCAAAACAAAAGCAATATGGGAAAGGACGGCGCCAACCAAGGTTAAGGAAGTGTAATGCTTCCTCGGCTTTTGGAACTTCTATCGGCGGTTTATAGAAGGATTTAGCAGGACGAGCAAACCCCTCTACCGGCTTACCGAAGGAGCCGTTAAATGGGAATGGGGGGATGTCGAACAAGCAGCATTCGAGGAACTATAAAGAAAACTCAGCACGTCACCCGTCCTGGTCCATTACGACCCTGACGTACGAACAATGATTGAAACAGAGGCATCAAAATACGTCTGCTCCGGAATCCTATCACAACAAGGACCAGACGGAAGATGGAGACCGGTCGCATTCCGATCCAAGACAAGGAAGGATGCGGAAATCAACTACGACGTCCACGACAAGGAACTATTAGCGGTCATACAAGTCCTAGAGGAATAGAGGAGATACGTTATGGGATGCCGACACACCGTACAAGTTATGACGGACCAGAAGAACCTGGTCACCTTCATGAGCTCAAAGAACCTCAGCAATCGGCAAAAACGATGGGAAATGCGAATACGTCAGTTTGACTTCAAGATATACTACCAGCCAGGAAAAGAAAACGGAAAGACCGATGCACTTACCCGAAGAGCTGGAGACATACCGACGGCAGGAGATACAAGGCTCATCAAGACCCCTCGAATACTACTTGCAAAGGAATAGTATTGGGAGGAAATCAACGAACTGGAACTAGTGGAATTCCAGGACAGAGACAAAGGAAAAATCCCGGAAGCAAGCAAAAAAGACGTATACATACGACAAATCAAGGAAGCATTGGACAAAGTAGAAAAGGAGATGAAAGGAGTAGCACTCGGGCTATGCCAATGGAAGGACGAATACCTATGGTACCAAGGAAAGATATAGATACCAGACGACGAAGGACTCCGCACCACCCTTATCTACAACCACCACGATGTCCCACAAGCAGGACATGGAGGGACAGCAAAAACTACCGAACTCATATGCCGCAAATATTATTGGCCAAATATGAGGGAAACAATCAAACGATACGTCAAGAATTGCGACACATGTCCGCGGACGAAAGTGGTCCGATACGCACCCTACGGACTGTTACAACCAAACGAGACACCCGATCGACCATGGAAGTCGATAGCAATGGATTTTATCACAGATCTGCCAACATCGAACGATTATGACACTATCTTGATAGTTATCGACCGCCGGACCAAAATGAGTCATTTTATACCATGCCGAAAAGACCTAGATGCGCGGCAGTTTGCAAATCTATTTCTACGAGAAATAGTTCGACTACATGGAATCCCACGAGATATCATCACGGATCGGGGCACACTATTCACATCAGACTTGTGGAAGGACACCACAATGAAAATGGGAATTTAACGACGACTCAGTACGGCATTTCACCCGCAAACAGACAGACAAACAGAACGGACCAATGCCATATTGGCACAATACCTCCGAGCCTATATCAACTACCAACAGCACAATTGGTATGAGGCATTATCGCTAGCAGAGTTTGCATACAACAACAGATATCAGGAAACGATCAAAACGACACCGTTCTATGCAAATTACGGAATCAACCCCGAATACAAAATAATCGGTCCTCTGATGCAAACAAAAAAGATCTCAGTGGAAGAAATGAGGGAATTACACGACACACTACAAAGCGAGATGGTGGCAGCACAATTACGACAAAAACAATATTACGATCAACATCGAAAACCCGATCCGAATCTCAAGTCAGGAGACAAAGTCTGGTTGTTGCCACGCAACATCAATACCACGAGACCATCGAAAAAACTGGATTACAAGAAAATCGGGCCATTGAAGATAGTGGCAAAGTTTGGCAGCAGCGCTAATAAGCTGGCCCTGCCACCATCGATGAAGATACACGACACATTTCACATCTCACTTCTCGAACCATAAGAAGACAACAGATTCCCCTCTCAAATACAAACTCCTCCTCCACCTATTGAGATAGACGGAGAAAACTAATACGAACTCGAAGAAATCATCAACTCTCGAGTACACCGAAACCACTTGCAATATCGAGCTAGGTGGACGGGATTTTCACCAGAACATGATAAAACATGGTACCCCGCAGAAAACTTCAACAATGCCGAGCTCGCAGTTCAACGATTCCACTCCCACTACCCAGGAAAACCAAGAATGGGTACAAGTGGAGTCCCCACAACCGACCGCCGCACCATTGAAGGCCGAAGAAGGATGGGGCGATTACGGCAATCGCAGCTTCGGCCCATTTCCGCCTACTAGCCCGCCCTATTTTAGACGACCAGAATCGGAGCTGGATGCAAACCAGCTCGAGGCAAAAAGGAACATGGAAAGAAACGAACATCGCAGCCTATCGTGGATGGGCTGTTATGACCACAAATACCAAGTCCACATCGGCAAAAAACTAGGAGGGAATTGGCTTCCTCGAAAAACAAGAAGACATAGTGCCGGGCAAACGGTACCCTACGAAACGCCGTACGAATCGGCAACAACTCCTCCTCCTCCTCCTCCTCCTCCAACCAGGCCTAAGCGAAGGTCGCACTCGGAGATATACACGTGGGAAAAGTGTTTCAAGGACAGCTGTCGTTTCCACAAGAACGACAAAATCCAAGCGGGATATTATCCCAGACCAGCAGGGGCTCAAGCACCGTTGACCAGGGAACACAAAATAACGAGAGGAGGAACACAAGCCGTGAGAATACGGCTTGAGGGGGAGAGGAGCATGAATGAAGAAGATGAGAGAAGGGAAAGGGAAGGAAGGGTTCCGGACGTCAACAGCCTACACAAGCAAATCGACGGACTATTAAAGCGAAACGAACACCTCGAGAAAATGATACGACTACAAGACGAGACAATCAGCAATCAGCAGAAAACGATTGAGGATCAGTTGAGGTCACTCAAGGTCGCTAACACCATTCTAGGAATGGTGAGAACGTCATTGAGGAACGAGGAGAGTATCAACAGACGAATAATGAGGCAAGTTAAACGCCACGGAAATTAGATGTTGGAAATTGGGAAATAAGCATCGAGGGACCAATGCTACGGGAGAAGGGAGCTAATGTCACAAACCGACTAAGCGAGGAATATGGTTTCACATGACTCATGGTTATGAGTCATAGGTTTCTGATTTGTTTCACATGACTAGCACTTGCGATGTCATCGTTATAATGTTATTGGTTGAAGTTTCTCACATGACTATGATTGTGGTCATATGATTTATGAACTTTCGCACATGACTCACATTACGAGTCATGGGTTTTACTCATGTGACGCGAGTTGCGCATATTACTTGTTATTTGGATTATGATTGGTTTAGGTATGTTGCGCAGTTGACTTATTAGAAGTCAGCTGATGGATTTCGCATATGACTCGTTACGAGTTATGAGGTCGTGTGACTCAAGGGTATGAGTCACCAGGGTTAGGGTTGTGGGAGGAACGCCTATATAAAGGGGCCGTGACCGATTAGTAGTTAGTTCCTCACGCAACCATCTAAGTACTTTCTTATACTATCAATTCAAGTTATCTTGACTATCACGATTCCTGGCGAATAAAGAGAATTGTCTCTTAGCGAGTTCTTGACTACACGATAGGAGCAAGTGTGTTCGGCTATCAAAGTAGTGCACAAGAATCTCGAAGTTGTTACCTGCTACAAGTATCGCCCGGAGGGAAGGATCGTTACAGCGGTTGTAGTGGAGTTGTTGTACGCATCTTCTGCTAGTGGTAACTGCTGATACCAATCGTCCTAATCGTAGTTGACAAAGTTGTGTATGTAACCTTCCAAAGTTTGGTTGGTTCTTTCCGCTTGTCAGTCAGTTTGGGGGTGGTAAGCTGTTGACATTTTGCGTTTAATGCCTAGCGAATTACACAAAGATTCCCAAAATTCCCCTGAGAACTTAGCATCCATATCTGATATTATCTGAGTGGGGAGCCAATGACGTTTCCTAATTTCTCGTAAGAAAGTATCAGCCAGGTCCTTGGCCGTTGCCTTTTCTCCTAACCCTATGAAGTGGGCCATTTTTATAAATCGGTCCACTACTACCATGATCTGGGTCTGTCCCTGGGATTCTGGTAGGTGGGTAATGAAGTCTGTGGAGATAGATGTCCATGCGGCGAAAGGAACTTGTAGTGGTTGTAGTAACCTGTACTTTGCATGTCGTGGCGACGTATTGTGTTGACATTCGTCGCATGACCTGACATAGTCGTTAATCCAAGGGGTGAGTCCTTTCCAGTAGAAGTCTCGGGTGACAATTTCAATTGTTTTTTCTTGCCCATAATGCCCCGCTACTCACGACTCGTGGCATCCTTTGGCGATTGTGGTTTGTAGCGCTTCATTGTTGGGAATATTCAAGCCGTTCTTGTTGGTGAGTAACCCCTGTTTCCTATGCCAGTTCTTGGGTGGTTCCTTCTCTTCAGCCTCCAACCTGTCTAGTTCCTTCTGTCTACTCATCCATTCCTCATCCTTTCCTCCTGCTGCCAATACTTCCGTGATGAAGTCTATGTTAAACGCCCCCATTTCTACTTGGGATAGAATAGCGTTTGACATCATAACATGTTCTTGCGTTAACCATGGGTGACTCCCCAGGTCTTCGATATTGAAGTATTCGTTGTTTCCTTTTTCCCCTTGTAGGAAACATACCATGGGTGGCGAGTCCGATACCTCGATGGTTCGCTTAGGGGAGAGATCGGTACTTCTAAATCCTTTGTCCGATCTTTCCGTTTCCTGAAGGCTATCTACCTCTATCATGTCTGATGTGTCACTTTTCTCGATTATGAGTTGCGCTATTCGGTCACCAGGTTGAATCCGACAATCAGCCCTACTGTGGTTTACTATGATGACCTTTATTTCTCCTGTATAGTCTGCGTCCACCACACCCCCATTTATTGCGATGCCTTTTTTGCTGGCCAGTCAGCTTCGTGGAGCAATTCTTGCATAGGTGCCTTTTGGTAGCCCAATCGCTATTCCCGTTTCTGCCAATACCTGACCCTGGGCTGGTATGATGAATTCCTGAATTGCGTATAGGTCATCGCCCCGTATTAGCCTTGATCCTTTGGTCAGAAGTATAGCTTTTGCGGAGAGTCGTTTTACCCTAATTACGTTCCACTTTGGTTGTTCGATTCCTGAAACGTATCCTTCGTCTTCTTCTTCGGCATAAATGAGTGCTAATTCGAAGTGCTTGGGCTTTAGAATAGACTGCTCGCTATGCTTAGCTCCCTCCTCAGGACGGTACTCCGGCCGTCGGCTTAGAGCGTCTGGCTTTCCTCCTCTCGTCCCAGGTCGGTAAATGATTCTGAAATTATAGTCTGCCAGTCTTTGCGCCCATCATATCTGCCTCTGGCTTCAAACCTTGGTTGTTAGGAAATTTTGCCAATTTTGATAGTCAGTGTAAACGGTTATTGGTTTATCCGATCCTACCAAATCATGTCGCCATTCTTTGAAAGCTTCCAAGATAGCGAGTAATTCTTTATTGTGAATCTCGTAGTTGCGTTCCACTTCGTTCAATTTTCTGGAATGGAAAGCTACCGAATGTAGTCTTTTTTCCTTAAATAGTGACAAAACGCAGCCAAGTGCAAAGTTGCTTGCGTCTGTTTCCACTACTGATTCTCGATTTGGGTAAAAATCCTCCAAGATTGGTGCCATGGCAAATCGCCTTTTGACTTCTTCGAAAGCAGTATCCTGTTTTGGCCCCCAAAACAATTTACTTTTTTCTCCTTTTAGCCTTTCTGTGATGGGTGTACAGATTTTTGAGAAGTCTTCGATGAATCGCCGATAAAAGTTGGCAAATCCGATGAATATCTGGACTTCTTTAACCGACCTTGGTGGCTTCCAGTTCCTAATTGACTCCACTTTTCGTTCGCTCATTGTGACGCCATTGGTTGCGACGATGTAACCTAGGAATTCTACCGATTCCACGTGAAAGACTGATTTTGTGATTGATATTGCCAATCGGTGTTCCTGTAGTTTATCTAGGACCTTTCTTACTAATATCTCATGTTCTTCCACAGTCTTGGAATAGATTGGAATGTTGTCTAAGTAAACTCCTCCTCCATAATGGAGAAATTCTGAGAGGATTTTGTTCATCATGGCTTGGAAAATTGCAGGTGCATTGACCAGTCCAAAAGGCATTACCTTGTATTCTGAATAAACATATCTGATTCGAAACGCCGTTTTCCATTCATCCCCTTCGCGTATTCTCAACAGATTGTAACCGTCCTTTAGATCCAATTTGGTGAATATTTTTGCCCCTGCCACTCGATCTTTTAGTTCTCCCATTAATGGTAGGGGGTACATATTTAAGATCGTTAGTTTATTAAGGTTCCGATAATCCACACAGAGACGCAGTTTCCCATCTGGCTTTGGAACAAAAAGGATTGGTGCGCCGGCTGGAGACTGACTATGGGCGATATTTCCCTACTTTAGCATCTCCTTTAGATACTTGTCTAACAAGTCTAACTGATAAGCTGACATAGGATAAATGGGTCCCCGGGGTGGTTCAGCGCCTGGCTTGAGATCAATCGCATGATCGAATGTTTGTCAGCCTGCTAAAGTTTCTGCCGTTGAAGAGAGGAATAGCTCCTTGTATTTCTCATAGGATTGTGGTAGCATGTCCAGGAGTATTTGGTTAGGATCGTCCACTTGCTTTATTCCTCCACAGTATTGGGCTTCCTCGTTGTAAGTTACGGTTTCGTCTCATTCAAACATTCCTCCTATTCCTTTATCTTCGACATGTTCTTGACAACAATGCTCGTTGAATGCCCACTTCTTTGGGTCTGCAATATTTGCAATAGAGTGTTCCTTATGCCACTATCCAAAAGCGATGATTAAGTCGTATTTGCCTACCACCGCTACCTCGCAAGATATATCTGAGCGGTGGCCATTATTTCCTATTTCTAGGAGTAAGGGATGAGTAAAGTGTTTACCGCCTGAGGGGTTAATTTCCCCATCAAAGGCTAGAATAGGAAGCGTATTCTGACGTGTTTCGTATGGTATGTTGAAATGTTCAACTAAATCTTTGTTGATTAAAAATATGTTTGATCCTGAGTCCAAAAGTACTCGGATGCGTATTCGTTTTCCTGCAGCTTCGATATATGCCGGCCCTTCTGGGCAGTTGTAATGTGCGGGTTTGGGAATTTGGGATTATATACGTTTGCTTATGGCAACGTGGCCATGTTTTTTCTTTTTGTCATCGTGGTCAAGCGTAGGTATTTGGGGTTTGTTACCACGCCCGCGTAGTTTCGACTCTTGAAGTCTCCTCAAACAAACTAAAACATGTTAATAGCTCAGTTACTGGGCTGCCCACTACTAGCTGTCTTTACTTCTTGCCGAAGAATTCCCCTAACCCTCCAGACTGCCAGTGTATTTACCAGCTTGCCTATCCAACTGGTTTTAGTACCGTCTCAAGCTGGTTTATACCTTAGGGAGTAATTCTGGATCCTCGGTATTTTACTACTAACATTCAGCCGGACCCTGTATTGGTTGGACAACGTAGTGATGCTTCAACGCATGTGCCCTGTCACTCACCTCATAGGTCTGGGTGGATGTACTTCGGGGCTGTTCTGAACATTTGGATTCCTGTTCTCCCAATCACCGTTGGTTTGAACTGTTTTCTGGGGGTTCCTCGTTGGACTGATCGTACTAAGGGACTCTTCCCTTACTGTTATCCTAACTCTTTTTCTTCTACTGGGTACTAGTTAATCCTTTCCCCAGGTCGCTCTGCTTTGTTCTCTTAGGCCTTCAGGGTTACGCCCGATTACTTCTTATGTTGTCTCTTATTATTTTTGATTTCGATTTCAGAGGGAGGGCTTCCTCTGAGTACCTGACTGCCGTCGCCATCAGTGCAAGGAGTAACTCAAGTTATTTCCATATCGCTGAACTCCCATGCCATCGGTCACTCTATTTGATTGACCCCGGGTGCTTCTTCTGTTTGTTGCTGACTTAGAGCCGCAGATTGTTTTGGTTGGAAAGGAGTCGACGGGCTGGCCTTCCATTGCCGCGACTTCAGGTAGGGTGCCATTTTATGATAAGGCTTCTTGGATTCTATTGCTGAAATTTGAATTGACATTCGGCATTCAGCCCATTTCTGGTTATTCATTCCACAACAGGTACACTGTTGGTTGTCTTTTCATGCTTGGATAACCTGTTCTTTGATGTCACCATATGCCGTTTTCCAATCAGTATACTCTACTTTTCCCTCAGTGGTAGTCCGCTTGTTTTTTCTTTCTGCCTCCTTCTTGGCTTTGTACTTCGTTTTTTCTTCTACGGTGTATGTTTTTCGTTGCTTCTTAGGTTTGGAAGTTTTTTCCTCCCTTTTCCTTTTTCCCCTAGAATCGCCCTTGGTTGCAGTGGGGTAGTCATGTCGTAGTGCGACTTGCTCTAAAAACGTCTCATCACGCCTGGTGACTTCTCTTATCGCTGCCATCCAATCGCTATCACTGGTGTATTCTTCAGTGGATAATCGTCTTAATGCTTCTCTTGGGAGTCGTTGTTCAATCATCTGGCGCCACGTGATCCCACTCATGTAGACATGCGTATTTAAGTTCTCCATATCGAGAAGATATTTATCAACATTATTCTTGTTCTGGACCTTTTCCATTAGTGCCAGTGCTCTTTCACCTTCCTGGGTGAACCCAAAACGGGTAACGCATTGATTTCTGAATGCTTCCCAATACCCGTATCCTTCCACCTTGAGGTGACCCATTTCTCCGGTCATATTCTTCCTATAGGTTATGGCGAATGCCGACACATCTTCCCCTTCCATTCTTCCTAAGGCGTACTTAATAGGCTCCTTATCAGTTTCCCACTTGTGTGGATTTCTTTTGAAGTAGTCCTCGCATTGTAGTAACCAAAGTTTAATGTCTTGGTGTTTGAGGTTCTTGAAGGTTGGGGGTGCGTCTGCTTGTTTTTTGCCACTATGGGCAATGGCCATTCCTATTGCCTTGGCTAACAAGGCTACCTGTGGGTCAGTTAGGTTGCCACGATCGGGTCTCCAGGATGGTCCGCCGTTTCCCCTATTCCCACCTTGCTCATCATCAGATTCATGGTCACTTGGGTCAGGGTCGTCACCGCCTGGTGGTTACCTTGGTGGTCCTTGGTAACCACCATCGTCTCTTTGGTTTGTGGGGTGTTCTTCTGCTTGTTTCCCCTTGTCTTGCCTGGTTGGGTTTTGCCTTTCCTACATCTAGCGCTAAACTGTATCTGGTGCTTCCGCCACTAGCAGAGCCGCTGGGGCTGGTTGGGCAGGGACTGTGGTTGTTGGGGTTGGTTGGAGATTCCCTAATAATCTCATTTCCTGTTCCATTTGTGCAGTTTGCGTATTTGCGAAAGTCTTCTGCGCTTCGGCTTGGTCTGATACTACTTTTTGGAGTATCGCTATGTCTTGCGCATGTTGAGCTTTGAGTTTTAATACTTCTTGCTCAAGTATAGAATCCCGTGTTGCCAAAGCTTCGCCCTGTTCTTCAATGTTAACATAAAGCTGGGAACTTACTCCCTCGTGGCGACTTTGTCGCTCAACAGCCGCTTTTATTTCTTGAGCCATCCTGGCTAACTCCTCTTGTCTCGTGTAAGTATCATTTTCTACTGCTACAATGAGTCCTTCGAATGCCGCAGTTTTCTCCGCATCCTATTGCTCTCCGTCTGCTACCTTCTTCCTAGTATCATCCATCTCTGACACTAATCCTTGTACTGTCTCAGCAAGGTCGCCAATCTTTACCTGATTGGTGGTAATTCGTCCGTCTAGGTGTCGTGCAGCCTTTGCAGCTCGTTCCATTAGACTATGTAGGTATGCATCGGTGTTGCTTAGTCTCAGGGATCCTTGTATTCTCCCAGATCCGGAAGCCGCTATTTTGGCCCCAAGTCCTCTTGATGCGGGATAGAGAGATCTTGTTCGCCTTTGTTTGATGTCGGAGTGTATCGGGGCATTAGTGCTGGAGTGAATAGAAGCGCCTGATGCTTCTGTAATGGGTTCCATGGGGCTTGGCGGGTGTTCGCCTGAAGTGTCCATGAGTTCTCCTCCGTCCATAATGAGAGGTCGCGAGGGGAAAGACATTTTGATATGTCAAACGGAACTTTTTTGCTCGTAAAAGAAAAGTAATTTGAGGTGAGCCTTGGTAACAAGGAGAACATTCAATATAGTGTTAGGGGTAGCCGATAGTAGGACTATAATATCGAACTAAGCCTAAGTAGGTATCTTCGGAGATTTGTCCAAGAAGGCTTGTGGGTAACTATCTCTCGTGAGAAGTAATTTGATATAATAAAAATGATAATCAAGTAAGATAAAGATTTATAGCGTGATAACTGTTTATATTAATAAGATCTCTTCTCCGGTGCTAGATGATTTCTTGTAGCAAGGGAGGCACTTCGATATTTATATTCCTCGGCTGAGTATTCGCGGGCTAACTAATAACTACTAACTAAAAGTGCGAACACTCTCTGACCCTAACAACTGTTCGACTACTTGCTTAGCATTATGAAGACATACACTATTCATCTATTTGTGAGGGTGTGTTATTCCGTTCAACAATAGGTGCGCAGAGTTCTAGTAGCCCAATAGGTGCTAGCGTTATAACTTTCTTCACCGAGCCATGTAAGAAGTGGCCAACTCCTTGGTCGTCAGACAATTCAATGCGTACGACTTCTTAGGCTGCATGCGCATCAGGTTTCGGGATGACTCTTGCTTGCAATCGTACCTATGGCTAATTGCGCGCAATGCCTCTCCCTTACTGACTAGCTCTGAGTGAGACAGTTGGTCTCCACTATGCCTACTAGTGTCTAATTTCCTCATAGGAAGATTTCGCCTAAGCGTCCACTCTTTTGTTTCCATCAGCTCTCTTAACTTTGAAGGCCTATAACTTTATACGAGGTTAGCCGATTTGGGCTGAACCACTTGCATAATTTTCGCTAGATTCTCTTCTCATATATCCTGCGAACAGCATCCGGTCGGACAGACGGCCGTGACGTATATGGTGTTATTGCGAGTAGTCCCTGGAGGGAGATTCTTGAGTGCGAGTGCAACTACCACTGGTGCGGCAACGAACCTAGTGCTCCAACGTCAGGGCCGCAGGGGTTTGATGGCCGTGTTTTTGAGGTCTGTGCGCAGGGGTCTGTGCGCTTTGGAGGTCTGTGCGCTGGATTCCAGTATTCCATACATGGGCTTCCAATGTGCCTAACAAAATCTCCAAGTGTAATCAAGGTAATTATACCAAACCCCCGACCAATAAAGCCACTCTATATCAATTACAAGAGTGTAGAACAAGAGTCCTAAGAAACAGCTAACCTTAGTTATTATCATTCAAGAAACACACAACGACAACCATTTATAATGCAATATTCAGCACCAATAATGCTATTTTCATATTAATATACTATAGAAAAGAAAGAGCTAACATATTTCACCCAGTAATAGATCACCCCCTAGTAATTGGTCACTATTTCAACCTTAGAACAACTAGGGAATTTTGCCACCACCAGCCCACTATTTCACTTAAGAAGCTCAGGTCTTGCATATTTGAAGTATTGGACTTGTTCATAGTGTATACAAAAAAATATTTGCAAAATTATATGAATCTCACTATTGAAATACAAAAGTGACAATTCATGATTTACTTACTATTTGTCAGAGAATCAGAACTTGGAATTGACTTACAGTTGATCCTTTCGCATAAGAAGTATTAGAAATTGGTTATAGACAGACTCTTGACATCAGAAATGGAAATTTCCTTCTACAAAATGTGAACCATAGATTGTCACAAACCTGACTAAGCGAGGAATATGGTTTCAGATGACTCATGGTTATGAGTCATAGGTTTGTGATTTGTTTCACATGACTCGCACTTGCGATGTCATTGTTATAATGTTATTGGTTGATGTTTCTCACATGACTACGATTGTGGTCATATGACTTATGAACTTTCGCACATGACTCATATTACAAGTCATGGGTTTTACTCATGTGACGCGAGTTGCGCACATGACTTGTTATTTGGATTATGATTGGTTTAGGTACGTTGCGCAGTTGACTTGTTAGAAGTTAGCTGATGGATTTCGCATATGACTCGCTACAAGTTATGAGGTCATGTGACTCAAGGGTATGAGTCACCAGGGTTAGGGTTGTGGGAGGAACACCTATATAAAGGGGCCGTGACCGATGAGTAGTTAGTTAGTTAGCACGAACGATCTCCTCTACACCTCCGGCGATTGAAATCTCAACACCATGAGAAATCATCGTCAACTCCACCCTCTCCCTCTCCTCTCCTGTGATGGCCTTGTTGCCTAGGAGGGTGACGACACTACCTTCTTCCTCTTTTATTATGGCCTCGCCTTGAGAAAGCGTTGTCCTAGAAGTTGTTTGAAGGCTCTTCTCACCCACCCCCTCGTCTCACGGTCGGAAGCCTCGCTTAGCGATCGTCCCGGTTGGTTTTACTCCTTTCTACGTTTACGGTCGGCGTTACGGTGTCCGGACCTTGGTGAAAGTACGCCCTTGGTTCTATGGCTTGTCCCTCGCTGGGGAAAGCTTCGGTCAGTAACTTCGCGGTACTCGCTGTCGTCCTCTCGGTCCGAAATCTCTCGAGCATGGCCTGTTTGTCGGTTGTTTCTAGCGAGTTGTTTACCTTTCACCCCCTCTCCGCGTCCTATCGTCTCGTCCCATGGCTCGGTTACAGCCACCCCCTTGTTTCTCCCTTGCCTTCGTTTACACGGTCGGCTTGGTTCACTCTCTCGGCTGGCATCCTCTCTGCCTGGTGGCTCCACTCGCCCCCCGCGCCTGCCTGTGGTCGCATTCCTCGGTTACGACATTTCATGGTATTGCACCGCCTCCTTGAACGACTCAAAAGCCTTGGAAGATGTAATTGTCCTACCGGTCTCTTTCGTGTTATGATTGCTCCCTGGTTCAAATAGGGTGATGGCCGGCCCCCTTTCAAGATCGTTAGTGTAGTGTGTACTCTATGTCTTGTTTGGGGTTTCTTCTCATGGGTTCCCCATGTTTTGTGTTTCCTTTCGCTTGTATTGGGCACAACTTCCTCTCCTTGTTTCGCTGCAGATGCAGTGTTCTTTTTGTAAGGGGGTAGGAGTTTATGGCAAGTGGTTTTCCTGTTGTTTCCTGCCTGTAGGGTTTTGGCGATTTACTTTGTCGTCCGCTTCGGCTAGCCGGTTTTGTTTTTCTCTCTTGTCTACGGGATCGTGCGGTTGGGCCCATACCAGAGGGTCTTGGGATGATGGCTTTTTCCACGGGCGCCATGTTGGATTGTGGGGTTTTTGTTGGCCATATCTGATGATGCATGTTATCTTTGTACCCCAGTAGTTGAAAACAATAGTATTTGATAGAAAAAAATAAAAATAAAAAAATAAAAAAATAAAAAAAAAAAACCGATGAGTAGTTAGTCACGAACGATCTCCTCTCCACCTCCGGCGATTGAAATTTCAACACCATGAAATATCATCGTCAACCACATCCTCTCCCTCTCCTCTCCTATAATGGCCCCGTTGCCTAGGAGGGTGACGACACTTCCTTCTTCCTCTTCTATCATGGCCTCGCCTTGAGAAAGCGTTGTCCTAGAGGTTGTTTGAAGGCTCTTTTCACCCACCCCCTCGTCCCAAGGTCGCAAGCCTCGTTTAGCGGTCGCCCCGGTCGGCTTTACTCCTTTCTACGTTTGCGGTCGGCGTTACGATGTCCGGACCTTGGTGAGAGTACGCCCTTGGTTCTACGGCTTGTCCCTCGGTGGAGAAAGCTTCGGTCAGTAACTTCGCGGTACTCGCTGTCGTCCTCTCGGTCCGAAATCACTCGAGCATGGCCTCTTTGTCGGTTGTTTCTAGCGAGTTGTTTGCCTTCCACCCCCTCTCCTCCTCTTGTCGTCTCGTCCCATGGCCCGGTTACAGCCACCCCCTTGTTTCTCCCTTGCCTCTCGGTTACATGGTCGGCTTGGATCATTCTTTCGGCTAGCATCCTCTCTGCCTCGTGGGTCCACTCGCCCCCCGCGACTGCCCACGGTCGCATTCCTCGGTTACAACTGTTCATGGTATTGCACAGCCTCCTTGAACAACCTTCAACCTTGGTACGATGTAATTCTTGCTGGCTTCTTTCATGTTATGATTCCCCCTCGTTTACGACTATAGGGTAATGGCCGGCCCCCTTCCGAGATCGTTAGTATAGTGTTTACTCTATGTCTCGGTTGGGTTTTCTTTCTCATGGGTTACACTTGTTTGTCTTTCCTTTCTTTTTGTAATGGTTAGACGTTTCTTTCCTTGATTCGCTACGCAGGCAGTGTTCTTTTTGTCAGGGGGTAGGAGTTTATGGCAAGTGGTTTTCCTGTTGTTTCCTGCTTGTAGGGTTTTGGGGTTTTACTTTGTCGTCCGCTTCGGCCAGCCGATGTTGTTCTACTCTTTTGTCTGCGAGATCGTGCGTTTGGGCCCATACCAGAGGGTCTTGGGATGATGGCTTTTTCCACTGGTGCCAGTTTGGATCGGGGTTTTTTCTTGGCCATATCTGATGATGCATGCCTGTTTTGTACCCGGTAGTTGTAAACAAATGCAAGTTGATATAAAAAAAAAAAAAAAAAAAAAAAAGTAAAAAAAAAGAAAAAAACGATGAGTAGTAAGTTCCTCATGCAACCATCTAAGTACTTTCTCATACTATCAATTCAAGTTATCTCTACTATCACGATTCCTGGCGGATAAGAGAAGTGTCTCTTAGCGAGTTCTCGACTACACGATAGGAGCAAGTGTGTTCGGCTATCAAACGTAGTGTACGAGAACATCGAAGTTGTTACCTGCTGCAAGTATCGCCCAGGAGGAAGGATCGTTACATTTGGTTGCATCTATTTGCAGCACCCAACAAACAGACAAGACGTCGGAACAACACGAAGAACCACTAGTAGAAGCAGTATTCGACACAGATAATTTAGGAGAAGCACTTCAACAATCAGTTGGAACATCACGGGCCGGAAGCCCAGTATCACCGGAACCAGGGTCCCCAGCAGGATCTGAAGAAACAACATCACCAACCATCACAAGAAGAAACACAATGTCAGCACCAGCGGCACCCAGCGGGCCAAGCAACCCCCCAGCAGGCGGCCCTGCGACAGCAATTCAATTGGCATGATTCACGGAAGAACCACTACGACAAATTATCCAACTGGCACAAGGTGGAGGAGGGACCACGAGACTGAAGGTCAAGCCACCACCCGAGTTCAAAGGAGAAAGGGAAACACTACGGACTTTCATAGCACAATGCAACCTGTACTATGAGGCAATAGGCATCACCATCGACACTGAAAAAGTGACATACGCAAAGTGACTACTAAGAGGAGCAGGGGTAATGTGGATCAAACCGTACGCGGAAGGAAGGAAAACCGCAAGCTGGGAAACCTGGGGCCGATTTACCGTTGCGCTTCGAAGACAATTTGCAGACGTCGACGCCCAGAATGCAGCGAGAACCAGGCTCGAGGGCATGGTTGAAGGGAAACGAAACATAACCGACTACAGGAACGAATTCCGATTAACAGCAGACGAAGCGGACTATTACGACCAATCAATGCAACGAATATTCCTTAAAGGAATCAACCGGACCCTACAAGACGCATGGGGACAAGACAATTACAAAACAGACGATGTCGAATACCTTGCAAACTGGGCTATCAGAAAAGAAAATCGCATCAACTTCGTCAACAGCATACAACAGAAAAGTACATCAAAACGAGCGGTCGAGGTACCAAGAAACCAGGATGGCACATTCCGGCCATCCACCAGCGACCAAAGAGGAGACCCAATGGACCTCGATGCAACACGAAAGCAGCCTAACTGGAGGCTACCCAACAACCAGTTCAGAAGAAGACTCAGAGAACAGCTATGCCTTAAATGCGGAAAACGAAATCATCGAGCAAAAGATTGCAAGAATGCAAGGGACGGACGGGACTACACTAGTCAACAAAGGAATGGACTATCTCAACGACGAGCACCATGGGCAGCGAAACCAAGGATCAGAGAAATGGAAGTGGAACGAGAACCCGAACCGTCGGGAAACGAAGAAAGTCCCCAGTAAGAGATGGTCTGAGGGACAGACCTGAACGGAAACCCATCATTTTGGCAAATTACTACGCGGCACTCAACTACACGGAAACACTTGAAAACAAAAGCAATCATATTATGGTGAAGGTCAGACTTCACGGAAAAAAGGAAACATTTACGATGATCGCAATGATCGACTATGGAGCAATAGAAGACTTTATCGACCAGAGGATATGCGAGAAGCATGGGATCCCGACAACACGAGCTCAGAAAACGAGAGAAATTCACCTAGCGGATTGGAAGCCCAGCAGCATGGGGCCAGTCACCCATGTTGTGAAAGTACCTATGGACATCAATAGCCATAGGGAATTAGCAACTCTCCAAGTGGCGAATATTCAATACCATGAGGTCATCTTGGGAATGCCATGGTTATGAACACATAAACCGACTATAGATTGAAACGATAAGAAGATTACTTTCAACAGCGAACAATGCACAACATGGTGTCTGAATAGTCCACCTGTTGCGTATGTGGTACCAGAAACGGAAGCCCTGGAAGAAAACTTCATCACCAAGTTATCTGAAGTCCAGGCAAGCATGGACAAGCGTGTCAAGGTCAAACGATTGACCAGCAAAGCGAGAATGCCTTCGAAGGGATCAGTTAAGGCAGGAGGAAGCGACCTGTACGCAATTGAGAACGTCAGCATACCAGCCCAGTGGCAGGTAACGATCGGAACTGGAATAGCCATCGGGCTACCTCACAACACTTATCGACGAATAGCTCCACGCAGTGGTCTCACAGTCAAGCACAGACTCAGCACCAATGCGGGAGTTATAGACGCCGATTATACCGGTGAAGTGAAGGTAGTAATGGTCAACCAAGGAACTACCGAATACACGGTACGAAAAGGAGATCGAATCGCACAGTTGATTATCAAAAAAATCAACGAAGGAGAGCTATACAAAGTAGCTTCACTGGACGAAACCGCAAGAAACAACCAGGGATTTGGCAGTACGGAAACCAAGGAGGACATTAGTCAGAAAGCTAGTACGTCAAAACCAAGGATCGAGATAAGCGAAATCTCGGCTAAAGCATTCGGCCACTTCTACCGGAAGGGAGAAACCACCGGGATCATCAAAAGAAGCTGGATCGAAAACGAGAGGAGACTGGAAGCAGTCAACATCAGCAAGGAATTGGCTATCAGGAACAAAAAAGCCAACGAACAGAAGGAACTAGAAGAAATAGTTCCACAGGAATACCATTACCTAATGGACGTCTTTGAAAAAGAAGAAAAAACTGGACTACCACCACACCAACCAGGAGTCGACCTGGAAATCAAACTGAAGGACGGAGAAAAAGTACCTACGAAGAAAATATATCCGTTATGTGCGGACGAACTGGAAGAATTACGGAGATATATCAACCAGAACCTAGGGACAGGATGGATAAGAGAGGTATGGACGGACTTAGCGTCGCCCATACTCTTCGTCAAGAAAAAAGACGGAAAGCTTCCACTATGCGTGGATTACCGAGGACTTAACAAAGTCACCAAAAAGGACCGGTATCCACTACCACTCAACAGCGAAGCATTGGATCGGCTCAACACCGCCAAATATGTCACGAAACTCGACATCAAGGACGCCTACCACAACATTAGGATCAAGGAAGGCCACGAGTGGAAAACGACGTTTTCAAGCAAATTGGGGAATACGAATACCTGGTAATGCCCTTTGGGCTAACCAAGGCACCGGCCGCGTTCCAAAGATGGATCAACAATACGGTTCGAAGATATATCGATATCTGCTGCATAGTATATCTGGACGATGTCCTAATATACTCAGACACTTTGGAACAACACCGAAAGGATGTCGCCAACATATTGGCAGATATATACGAATCAGGAATGAAGGTTAAACCTTCCAAATGCGAATTCCACAAGAAAGAAGTGGAATATCTTGGATGTATCATCAACGAAGATGGCATCAAGACGGATCCCATCAAAACAAGAGCAATATGGGAATGGACGGCGCCAACACAGGTTAAGCAAGTGCAATGCTTCCTCGGCTTTTGCAACTTCTATCGGAGTTTCATAGTAGGATTCAGCAGGACAAGTATACCCCTATACTGGCTTACCGAAAAAGCCGTTAAATGGGAATGGGGGGATGTCAAACAAGCTGCATTCGAAGAACTACAAAGGAAACTCAGCACGTCACCAGTACTAGTCTATTACGACCCAGACCTACCAACGATGATCGAGACAGATGCATCAAAATACCTTTGCTCCGGAATTCTGTCACAAGAAGGGCCAGACGGAAGATGGAGACTAGTCGCATTCCAATCAAAAACGATGAAAGACGCTGAAATCAATTATGACGTCCACGACAAGGAATTATTAGCGGTCATACATGCCCCAGAGGAATGGAGGAGATACGTCAAAGGATGTCGACATACAGTACGAGTCATGACGGACCACAAGAACCTGGTTACCTTCATGACATCAAAAAACCTCAGCGACCGGAAAATACGATGGGAACTACGAATACGTCAGTTTGACTTCAAGATATACTACCTGCCCTGAAAGGAAAACGGAAAGGCCGATGTACTCACCCGAAGAGCTGGAGACCTACCGACAGCAGGAGATCCAAGGCTCATCAACACCTCTCGAATACTACTTCCAAAGGAACAGTATTGGGAGGAAATCAACGAACTGAAACTAGTGGAATTCCAGAACAGAGACAAAGGAAAAATCCACGAAGCAAGCAAAAAAGACGTATACATACGACAAATCAAGGAACCATTGGACAAAGGAGAAAAGGAGATGAAAGGAGTAGCACTCGGGCTATGCCAATGGAAGGACAACTACCTATGGTACCAAGGAAAGATATAGATACCAGACGACGAAGGACTCCGGACCACCCTTATCTACAACCACCACGATGTCCCACAAACAGGACCTGGATGGACAGCGAAAACTACCGAACTCATATGCCGCAAATATTATTGGCCAAACATGAGAGACACAATCAAACGATACGTCAAGAATTGCAACACATGTCCACGGACAAAAGTGGTCCGACATGCACCTTACGGACTTCTACAACCAAACGAGGCACCTGACCGACCATGGAAATCAATCGCAATGGATTTCATCACGGATCTGCCGATATCGAACGATTATGACACCATTTTGGTAGTAATAGACCGCCTGACCAAAATGAGTTATTTCATACCATGCCGGAAGGATCTAGACGCACGGCAGTTTGCAAATCTATTCCTACGGGAAATAGTTCGACTACATGGAATCCCACGAGATATCATCACAGATCGAGGCACACTATTCACATCAGACTTGGGGAAAGACACCACAATGAAAATGGGAATCGAACGACGACTCAGTACGGCATTTCACCCAGAGACGGACGGACAAACCGAACGGACCACTGCCATATTGGAACAATATCTCCGAGCATACATCAACTACCAACAAGACGCTTGGTATGAGGCATTATCGCTGACAGAATTTGCATACAACAACGGATACCAGGAAACGATCAATACAACACCGTTCTATGCAAATTACGGAATCAACCCCGAATACGAAACAATCGGTCATCAGATGCATACAAAAAAGATATCAACAGAAGATATGAGGGAATTACACGACACACTACGAGGCGAGATGGTGGCGGCACAATTACGGCAAAAAGAATACTAAGATCAACACCGAAAACCCGATCCAAATCTCAAATCAGGAGATAGAGTCTGGTTGTTGCCACACAACATCAAGACCACGAGACCATCAAAGAAACTGGACTACAGGAAAATTGGGCCATTCAAAATAGTGGCAAAGCTTGGCCGCAGCGCTTATAAGCTGGCTCTACCACACTCAATGAAGATACACGACACATTCCACATCTCACTTCTCGAACCATACGAAGATAACAGATTCCTCTCACAAATCCAAACTCCTCCTCCGCCTATTGAGATAGACGGAGAAAACGAATACTAACTTAAAGCAATCATCGACTCTCGAATACATAGAAATCACTTACAATATCGAGCCAAGTGGACGGGATATTCACCAGAACACGACAAGACCTGGTACCCGGCAGAAAACTTCGCAAATGCCGAGCTCGCAGTTCTATGATTCCACTCCCGCTACCCAGGAAAACCAAGAATCGGTACAAGTGGAATCCCCACAACCGACCGCCGCACCATTGAAGGCCGAAGAAGGATGGGGCGATTACGGCAATCGCAGCTTCGGCCCATTTCCGCCTACTAGCCCGCCCTATTCTGGACGACCAGAATCGGAGCTGGACGCAGAACAGCTCGAAGCAAAACGGAACATGGAAAGGAACAAGCATCTCAGCCTATCGTGGACAGGCTGTTATGACGACGAATGCCAAGTCCACATTAGCGAAAAAACGGGGACCTGGTTTCCTCAGAAACCACGAAGACATAGTGTTGACCTGACGACACCATATTCAACGCCGTACGAATCGGCACAAACTCCTCCTCCTCCCCCTCCTCCGACGAAAGCAAAGCGAAGGTCGCATCCGGAGATATATACGTGGGACGTGTGCTTTAAAGACAATTGCACGTTCCATAAAAACGACAAAATCAGTGCGGGGTATTACCCCTGGCCAAACGGAGCTAAGGAGTCGCTGAGCAGGAAGAATCAGGGGACGAGGAATCGAAGAGAAGCCTTGAGGACCCAGCTTGAGAGGGAGAGGAGCGAAAAGGAAGAAGCAGAGAGAAGGGAAAGAGAAGGAACTGCTCCGGATGCCGACAGCCTGCACAGGCAAATCGAAGGCCTAATGAAACGGAACGCACACCTCGAGGACATGATACAAATCCAAGACGAAACAATCGGCAATCAGCAGAAAACGATCGCGGACCAACTTGGATCGCTCGAGGTGGGACGCAACATATTGAGAATGATGAAGTCGGCGTGGAGGAATGAAGAAAGTAGCAACAAACGTTTGAAAAAGCATATCAAACGTATGGGAGAAAGGTTGTTGCAATTCGAGGATTGAGCATCGTGGGACCGATGCTAGGGGAGAAGGGAGCTAATGTCACAAACCTGACTAAGCGAGGAATATGGTTTCACATGACTCATGGTTATGAGTGATAGGTTTGTGATTTGTTTCACATGACTCGCACTTGCGATATCATCGTTATAATGTTATTGGTTGATGTTTTTCACATGACTACGATTGTGGTCATATGATTTATGAACTTTCGCACATGACTCACTTTACAAGTCATGGGTTTTCCTCATGTGACGCGAGTTGCGCACATGACTTGTTATTTGGATTATGATTGGTTTAGGTACGTTGCGCAGTTGACTTGTTAGAAGTCAGCTGATGGATTTCGCACATGACTCGCTACAAGTTATGAGGTCGTGTGACTCAAGGGTATGAGTCACCAGGGTTAGGGTTGTGGGAGGAACACCTATATAAAGGGGCCGTGACCGATGAGTAGTTAGTCACGAACCATCTCCTCTACACCTCCGACACGAACCATCTCCTCTACACCTCCGGCGATTGAAATCTCAACACCATGAGAAATCATCGTCA
>QOVD01002579.1:754-13165 GCA_003521225.1 Tuber microsphaerosporum | reverse complement strand
AAAAAACCGACGAGAAGTTAGCACAAATGATCTCCTCTACACCTCCGGCGATTGAAATTTTAACACCATGAAATATCATCGTCAACTCCACCCCCTCCCTCTCCTCTCCTGTGATGGCCTCGTTGCAAAGGAGGGTGACGACACTACCTTCTTCTTCTTTTGTTATGGCCTGGCCTTGAGAAATCGTTGTCCTAGAAGTTGTTTGAAGGCTCCTCTCACCCACCCCCTCCCCCTACGGTCGCAAGCCTCGCTTAGCGGCCGCCCCGGTCGGCTTTGCTCCTTTCTCCGTTTACGGTCGGCGTTACGGTCTCCGGACCTTGATGAAAGTTGGCCCTTGGCTCTATGGCTTGTCCCTCGCTGGGGAAAGCTTTGGTCAGTAACTTGGTGGTACTCGCTATCCTTCTCTCGGTCCGAAATCTCTGGAGCATGGCCTGCTTGTCGCTTGTTTCTAGCGAGTTGTTTGCCTTCAACACCCCCTCCTCGTCCTGTCGTCTCGTCCCGCGGCTCGGTTACAGCCACCCCCTTGTCCCTCACTCCCCTTCGCTTACACGGTCGGCTTGTGTCATTCTTTCGGCTGGCATCCTCTCTGGCTGGTGGCTCCACTCGCCCCCCGCGGGTTCCCACGGTCGCATTCCTCGGTTACGACAGTTCATGGTATTGCACCGCCTCCTTGAACGACTTTAAAGCCTGTGTACGATGTAATTGCTTTCTGGTTTCTTTCGTGTTATGATTGCTCCCATATTATAATGGTTGATAACCGGCTTCTTTTCGAGATCGTTAGTGTAGTGTTTGCTCTATGTCTTGTTTGGGTTTTCTACTAATCGGTTCTCCTTGTTTGTGTTTCCTTTCACCTTGCATTGGTTACACCTTTCGCTCCTTGTTTCGCTACGCATGCAGTGTTCTTATTGTTAGGGGGTAGGAGTTTATGGCAAGTGTTTTTCCTGTTGTTTCCTGCTTGTAGGGTTTTGGGATTTACTTTGTCCTCCGCTTCGGCCAGCCGATGTTGTTTTTCTCTCTTGTCTGCGAGATCGTGCGGTTGGGCCCATACCAGAGGGTCTTGTGATGATGGCTTTTTCCACTGGCGCCAGGGTGGATCGTGGGGTTTTTTTCTGCCATATCTAATAACGCATGTAGTTTTTGTACCTTGGGGGTAGTAAAACAAATATACTTGATATAAAAATAAAAAAAGCAATAAAAAAGAAAAAAGAAAAAAACCGACGCGAAGTTAGTCACGAACGATCTACTCTCCACCTCCGGCAATTGAAATCTCAACACCATGAGAAAATATCGTCAACTCCACCCCCTCCCTCTCCTCTCCTCTGATGGCCTCTTTGCCTAGGAGGGTGACGACACTACCTTCTTTCTCTTTCATCATGGTCTCGGCTTGAGAAAGCCTTGTCCTAGAAGTTGTTTGAAGGCTCCTCTCACCCCCCCCCTCGTCCGACGGTGATAAGCCTCGCTTAGCGACCGCCCCGGTTGGTATTACTCCTCTCTAAGTTTCCGGTCGGCGATACGGTGTCCGGACCTTAGTGAAAGTACACCCTGCGTTCTGTGGCTTGTCCCTTGCTGGGGAAAGCTTCGGTCAGTAACTTCTTGGTACTCGCTATCGTCCTCTCGGTCCGACATTACTCGAGCATGGCCTGTTTGTCAGTTGTTTCTAGCGAGTTGTTTGCCTTCCCCCCACTCACCTCGTCCTGTTGTCTCGTCTCGTGGCCCGGTTATAGCCACCCCCTTGTTCCTCCCTCGCTTTAGCTTACACGGTCGGCTTGGATCATTCTTTCGGTTGGCATCCTGTCTGCCTGGTGGCTCCACTCGCCGCCGCGACTGCCCAATGTCGCATTCCTTAGTTACGACTGTTCATGGTATTGCACTGCCTCCTTGAACGACTTTCAGCCTTGGTACGATGTAATTACTTTCCGGTCTCTTTCGTGTTGTGATTGCCCCTGGTTTAAGTAGTGTGATGGCCGGCTCCCTTCTTTAATAATAGGGTTTTCTTTCTCATGGGTTTTACTTGTTTGTCTTTCCTTTCACTTGTATTGGTCAGACGTTCCATTCCTTCTTTTGCTGTTTAGGCAGCTTTCTTATTTTTAGGGGGTAGGAGTTTATGGCAAGTGGTTTTCCGGTTGTTTCATGCTTGTCGGGTTTTGGGGATTTACTTTGTCGTCCGCTTCGGCCAGCCAATGTTGTTTTTCTCTCTTGTCTGCAAGATGGTGCGGTTAGGCCCATACCAGAGGCTCTTGGGATGATGGCTTTTTCCACTGGCGCCAGGTTGGATCGGGGTTTTTTCTTGGCCATATCTGATAATCCATGCCAGTTTTGTGCCCGGTAATTGTAATCAAATGCCAGTTGATATAAAAAAACAAAAAAAAAAAGAATAAAAAAAACGAATAAAAACTGACGACTAGTTAGTTCCTCACGCAACCATCTAAGTACTTTCTTATACTATCAATACAAGTGATCTTTATTATCACGATTCCCGGCGAATAAAGAGAAGGGTCTCTTAGCAAGTTCTTGACTACACGATAGGAGCAAGTGTGCTCGGCTATTAAAGTAGTGCGCTAGAATCTCGGAGTGGTTACCTGCTGCAAGTATCGCCCGGAGGAAAGGAACGCTACATTTGGTTGCGTCTCATCGCACCACCTAACAAACAGAACAGACGTCGGCACAACACGAAGACGCACTCACAGAAGTAGTATTCAACAAAGATACTTTAGGAGAAGCACTTCAACAATCAGTCGGAACATTAATGGCCGGAAGCCCAGTATCTCCGGAACCAGGATCCCCCGCAGGGTCTGAAGAAACAACATCGACAACTATCACAAGACGAAACACAATGTCAGTACCAGCGGCACCCAGCGGGCCCAGCAACCCCCCTGCAGGCGGCCCTGCGACGGCATTCCAATTGGCAGGATTCACAGAAGAACAACTACGACAAATTATCCAATTGGCACAAGGTGGGGGAGGAACCTCGAAACTCAAGGTCTAGCCACCACACGAGTTCAAAGGAGAACGGGAGACAATACAGACATTCATAGCACAAGGCAACTTGTACAATGAGGCGAAGGGTATCACCATAGACACTAAACAAGTGACATACGCAAAGTCACTATTAAGGGGAGCAGTGGGAAAATGGATCACACCATACGCGGAAGGAAGGAAGACAGCAAACTGGGAATCATGGGGCCGATTTACCGATGCACTCCGAAAAGAGTTTGCCGATGTCCACGCACAGAACGCAGCAAGCTCCAAGATCAAGGGCATGGTTCAAGGGAAACGAAACATAAACGACTAATGCAACAAGTTCCGGTTGACCGCAGACGAAGCGGACTACAACGACCAATCAATGCAATGCATATTCCATAAAGGAATTAACCAGACCCTCCAAGACGCATGGGGACAAGAGAACTACGAAAAGGACGACGTCGAAGACCTCGGAAACTGGTCTATCAGAAAGGAAAATCGCATCAACTTTGTTAACAACATGCAACAGAAAAATATATCACACCGAGCTGTCGAGATACCAAGAAACCAAGATGGCACATTTAGGCAATCCACCAAAGACCAAAGAGGAGAACCAATAGACCTTGATGCAACACGAAGGCAGCCTAACTGGAGGCTACCCAACAGCGAATTCAAAAGAAGCCTCAGAGAACAGCTATGCCTTAAATGCGGAAAACCAAATCATCGAGCAAGAGATTGCAACAAGGCAAGGTACGGACGGGACTATACTAG
Organism: Tuber microsphaerosporum; assembly: GCA_003521225.1. Taxonomy (NCBI): domain Eukaryota; kingdom Fungi; phylum Ascomycota; class Pezizomycetes; order Pezizales; family Tuberaceae; genus Tuber; species Tuber microsphaerosporum. The sequence continues at coordinate 9,433 of QOVD01002579.1, read as the reverse complement.
TCAGCAAAGGAACAGTCAGAGTCAACGACGACCACCATGGGGGACCAAACCCAAGATTAGGGAAATGGAACTGGAGAGTGAACCCGAACAGTCGGGAAACGAAGAAAGTCCCCAGTAAGATGTGGTCTGAGGGACAGACCCGTACGGAAACCCCTCATTTTGGCAAACTACTACATGGCACTCAACTAGACGGAGACACTCGAACACCAAAACGATCACATTATGGTGAAGGTCAGATTTCACGGAAAAAAGGAAGCAGTCACGCTCAACGCAATGATCGACACGGGACCAACAGAAGATTTTATCGACCAGGGGATATGCGAGGAGCACAGGATCCCGACAACACGAGCTCAGAAACCGAGAAAAATTTACCTAGCGGATGGGAAGCCAAGCAGCCTGGGGCCAGTCCCCCATGGTGTGAAAGTACCTATAGACATCAATAGCCATAGGGAATTAGCAACTCTCCAAGTGGCAAATTTGCAAAACCATGAAGTCATCTTGGGAATGCCATGGTTACGAACGCATAATCCAACTATCGATTGGAATGATAATAAGATTACTTTCAACAGCGAACAATACACAACAGGGTGTTCAAACAGTCCACCTGTTGCGTATGCTATACCGGATGCGGAAGCCCTGGAAGAAAGCTTGATTAGCAAGTTGTCTGAAGTTCAGTCCAGCATTAACAAGCGTGTCAAGGTCAAACGATTGACCAATGAATCGAGAATGCCTACGAAGGGATCTGTTAAGGCAGCAGGAAGCGACATGTACGCAATTGAGAATATCAACATACCAGCCCAGGGGCAGGTAAAGAACGGAACTGGATTAGGCATTGGGCTACCTCAGAACACTTATGGACGAATAGCTACACGCAGTGGTCTCGCACTCAAGCACAGACTCAGCACCAATGCAGGAGTTGTAGACGCCGACTATACGGGAGAAGTAAAGGTAGTAATGGTCAACCAAGGAGCTACTGAGTACACGGTACGAAAGGGAGATCGAATTGCAGAGTTGATTATCGAAAAAATCAAGGAACGAGAGCTATACGAAGTAGCTTCACTGGACGAAACCGCGAGAAGCGACTACAGATTCGGCAGCACGGAAACAAAGGAAAACACTAGCCAAACAGCTAGTAAGTCAAAACCAAGACTCGCCATAAGCCAAATCTCGGCTAAGGCATTTGGCCACTTCTATCGAAAAGGAGAAACCACCTGGATTATCAAATGAAGCTGAATCGAACATGAGATGAGACTGGAAGCAGTCAATATCAGCACGGAATTGGCTATCAGGAACAAAAAAGGCAATGAACAGAAAGAGGTAGAAGGAATAGTTCTCAAGGAATACCATTACCTAATGGACGTCTGGGAAAAAGAAGAAAAAACTGGACAACCGCCACACCGACCAGGAGTTGACCTGGAAATCAACCTGAAAGAGGGAGAGAAGGTCCCAACGAAGAAGATATATCTATTATGCGCAGACGAAGTGGATGAATTACGACGATATATGATTCAGAACCTAGGAAGAGGAGGGATACGAGAAGTATGGACAGACCTAGTGTCGCCTATACTAGTCGTCAAGAAAAAGGATGCAAAGCTTCGGCTATGCGTGGATTATCGAGGACTGAACGAAGTCAGCAAAAAGGATCGATATCCACTACCACTCATTAGCGAAGCATTGGACCGGCTTAACACGGCCAAATACTTCACGAAACTTGACATTAAGGACGTGTACCACAACATCCGAATCAAAGAAGGGGACGAATGGAAGACAACTTTCTCAAGCAAATTGGGAACGTACGCATAGTTGGTAATTCCCTTTGGGCTAACCAATGCACTGGCGGCCTTCCAAAGATGGATCAACAACACGGTGAGAAGATGTATCGATATCTGCTGTATAGTATATCTGGACGATGTCCTGATATACGCAGACACTTTGGAGCAACACCAGATGGATGTCGCCAATATACTGGCAGACATATACGAATCAGGAATGAAGGTTAAAACTTCTAAATGCGATTTTCACAAAAAAGAGGTTGAATACCTCGGATTTATTATCAACAAGGACCCAATCAAAACGGATCGCATCAAAAGAAAAGCAATATGGGAATGGATGGCACCATCAAAAGTTAAGGAAGTGCAATGCTTCCTGGGCTTTTGCAACTTCTATAGGCGATTTATAGAAGGATTTAGAGGGACGAGCAAACCCCTCTATCGCCTTACTGAAAAAGCCGTTAAATGGGAATTGGGGGCTATCGAACAAGCAGCATTCGAGGACCTACAAAGGAAAATCCCCACGTCACCCGTCCTGCTCGATTACAACCCCGACCTACCGACAATGATCGAAACAGAGGCATCAAAATACGTCTGCTCCGGAATCCAATCACAACAAGGACCAAAAGGAAGATGGAGGCCGGTCGCATTCCGATCCAAGACAATGAAGGATGCGGAGATCAACTACGACGTCAAAGACAAAGAACTATTAGCGCTCATACAAGCCCTACAGGAATGGAGGAGATACGTTAAAGGATGCCGACACACTGTACGAGTTATGACAGACCACAAGAACCTGGTCACCTTCATCACCTCAAAGAACCACAACGACCGTCAAAAACGATGGGAACTGCGAATACGTCAGTTCGACTTCATGATATACTACCAAACAGGAAAAGAAAACAGGAAAGCCGAAGGACTCACCCGAAGAGCCGGAGACCTACCAACGGCAGGAGATCCAAGGCTTATCAACAACCCTCAAATACTACTTCCGTAGGAGCAGTATTGGGAGGAAATCAACGAATTGGAACTAGTGGAATTCCAAGACATGGAGGAAGGAAAAATCAAGGAAACAAGCAGAAAAGACTAATACATAGGACAAAGCAAGGGAAAATTGGACAAAGGAGAAAAAGAGATGAAAGGGGTAGCACTAGGGCTATGTCAATGGAAGGACGAATACCTATGGTACCAAGGAAAGATATGGATAGCAGACGACGAAGGGCTGAAAACCACCATTATCTACAATCACCACAATGTCCCACAGGCACAACACGGAGGAACGGCGAAAACTACAGAACTCATATGACGGAAATCCTATTGGCCAAATATGAGAGAAAAGATGAAACGATATATTAAGAATTGCGACACCTGTCAGCGAACAAAAGTGGTCAGACACGCATCCTACGGATTATTATAACCAAACGAGGCACCTGATCGACCATGGAAGTCAATAGCCATAGACTTCATTACGCATCAGCCTATATCAAAGGATTATGACACCATTTTGGTAGTCATAAATCGTCTGACCAAAATGAGTCATTTTATACCATGCCAAAAGGATCTACACGCGCGGCAGTTCGCAAATCTATTTTTACGAGAAATAGTCCGACTACACGGAATTCCGCGTGATATCATCACGGATCGAGGCACACTATTCACATCAGAATTATGGAAGGACACCACAATGAAAATGGCAATTGAACAACAACTCAGCACGGCATTTCACCCGCAAACAGACAGACAAACGGAATGGACCAATGCCATACTGGAGCAATATCTCCGTGCATACCTCAATTACCAACACGATGATTGGTATGAGGCATTATCGCTGGCAGAATTTGCAAACAACAATGGATACCAGCAAGCGATCAAAACAACACCATTCTATGCAAATTACGGAATCAACCGCGAATACGAAACAATTGGTCATCTGATGCAAACAAAAAAGATATCAAGAAAGATATGAGGGAATTACACGACATACTACCAAGCGAGATGGTGGCGGAACAATTACCGCAAAAAGAATATTATGATCAACATCGAAAGCCCGATCCGAATCCCACACCAGGAGATAGAGTCCCGCCGCTACCACGCAACACCCAGACCACGAGACCATCAAAGAAACTGGACTACAAGGAAATCGGGCCATTCAAGATAGTGGCAAAGCTTGGCAGCAGCGCTTATAAGCGTGCTCTACCACCCTCAATGAAGATACAAGACACCTTCCACATCTCACTTCTCGAACCCTAAGAAGAAAACAAATTCCCGTGGCAAATCCAAAGTCCTCCTCCGGCTTTTGAGATAGACGGAGAAAAAGAATACGAACTCGAAGAAATCATCGACTCTCCAGTACATCGAAACCATTTGCAATATTGAGCTAAGTGGACGGGATATTAACCAGAACACAACAACACCTGGTACCCCGCAGAAAACTTCGAAAATGCCAAGCTTGCAGTTCAACGATTCCACTCCCGCTACCCAGGAAAACCAAGAATGGGTACAAGTGGAGTCTGCGCAACTGACCGCCGCACCCCTCACGGCTGAAGCAGGATGGGGCGATTACGGCAATCGCAGCTTCGGCCCATTTCCGCCTACTAGCCCACCATACTCAGGGCCACCAGAATCGGAGCTGGATACAAACCAGCTCGAAGCAAAGCGGAATATGCAAAGGAACGAGCATCTCAGCCTATCATGGACGGGCTGTTATGACGACGAATGTCAAGTCCACATCAGCGAGAAATTGGGGAACCGGTTCCCTCAAACACCACGAAAACATAGTGTCGACAGGACGACCCCCTACGACACGCCATATGCATCAAAAGCGACTGCACCTCCTCCTCCTACTACGCCAAGACCAAAGCGAAGGTCTCACCCTGAGATCTATACTTGGAACGTGTGCTTTTAAGCCAAATGCACATTCCATAAAAAGGACAAAGTCGATGCGGGATATCATCCCAGACCTGGGTGAGCTCAAGAACCGTAGAGCAGAAAGAACCAAGTGGTAAGGAATAGAAGAGAAGCCGTGAGGACCCGGCTTGAGAGGGAGAGGGGCGAAAAAGAAGAGGAGGAGAGAATGGAAAGAGAAGGAACTGCTCGAGACACAAACAACCAGCATTGGCAAATCGAAGGCCTAATGCAACGAAACGCACACCGAGAGGACATGATACGAATCCAAGACGAAAAGATCCGCAATCAGCAGAAAGCAATCGCGGATAAACTCGGATCACTCGAGGTAGGACGCAACATGTTCAGGATGAAGAAGTCAGCAAGGAGGAATGAAGAAAGCAACAACAGACGTTTGAAAAGGCATATCAAATGCATGGGAGCGAGGTTGTTGAAATTGGAGGATTAAGCATCGAGAGACCAATGCTAGGGGAGAAGGGAGCTAATGTCACAAACCTGACTAAGCAAGAAATTGGTTTCACATGACGCATGGTTATGCGTCATAGGTTTGTGATTTGGTTTAAATGACTTGCACTGACGATGTCATCATTATAAGGTTATTGGTTGATGTTTTTCACCTGACTACGATTGTGTTCATATGATTTATCAATTTTAGCACATGACTCAGATTACGAGTCATGGGTTTCACTCATGTGATGCGAGTTGCGCACATGACTTGTTATTTGAATTATGATTGGTTTAGGTATGTTGCGCAGTTGACTTGTTAGAATTCAGCTGATGGATTTCGCACGTGACTCACTATGAGTCATGAGGTTGTGTGACTCAAGGGAATGAGTCACGAGGGTTAGGGTGGTCGGAGGAACGCCTATATAAGGGGGCCGTGACCGACGAGCAGTTAGTCACGAAGGATCTCCTCTACACCTCCGGCAATGGAAATCTCAACACCATGAGAAATCATCGTCAACTCCACCCCCTCCCTCTCCTCTCCTGTGATGGCCTTGTTGCAAAGGAGGGTGACGACACTAGGTTCTTCTTCTTTTATTATGGCCTCGCCTTGAGAAAACGTTGTCCTAGAAGGTGATTGAAGACTCTTCTCGCCCACCCCCTCGTCCCACAGTCGCAAGCCTCGCTTAGCGACTGCCCCGGTCGGCTTGACTCCTTTCTACGTTTACGGTCGGCGTTACGGTGTCCGGACCTTGGTGAAAGTACGCCCTTGGTTCGATGGCTTGTCCCTCGCTGGGGAAAGCTTCGCTGAGTTACTTCGCGGTGCTCGCTATCGTCCACTCGGCCCGAAATCACTCCAGCATGGCCTGTTTGTCGATTGTTTCTAGCGAGTTGTTTGCCTTCCACCCCTTCCCCTTGCCCACTCGTTTCGTCCCGTGGCTCAGTTACAGCCACCCCCTTGTTTTTTCCTCGCCTTTGGTTATACGTTTTGCTTGGATCATTCGCTCGGCTGGCACCCTCTCTGCCTGCTCGCTCCACTTGCCCCCGCGATTGCCCACGGTCGGATTCCTCGGTTACGACAGGGCATGGTATTGCACCGCCTACTTGAAAGACTTTAAAGCATTGGTACGATGCAATTGCTTTCCGGTCTCGTTCGTGTTAAGATTGCCCCATATTATCATTGTTGATGGCCGGCCCCCTTCAGTGACGATAGGGTTTTCTTTCTCATGGGTCTCCTTTGTTTCTCTTTCCTTTCGTTTTGTATTGGTTAGGCTTTTCACTCCTTGTTGTGCTGCTTTGGCAGGGTTTTGATTTTTCAGGGGGTAGGAGTTTATGGCAAGCGGTTTTCCTGTTGTTTCCTGCTTGTCTGGTTTTGGGGATTTACTTTGTCGTCCGCTTCGGCCAGCCGATGTTGTTTTTCTCTCTTGTCTGCCAGATGGTGCGGTTGGGCCCACACCAGAAGGTCGTGGGATGATGGCTTTTTCCGCTGGGCGCCAGGTTGGATTGTGGGGTTTTTTTCTGCCATATCTGTTGATGCATGTTGTTTTTGTACCCCGGTAGTAGAAAACAAGAATACTTGATATAAAAAAAAAAAAGAAAAAACCGACGAGTAGTTAGTCACAAACGATCTCCTCTACACCTCCGGCGATTGAAATCTCAACACCATGAGAAATCATCTTCAACTCCATCCACCTCCCTCTCCCCAGTCTGATGGTCTCGTTGCCTAGAGGGTGATGACACAACCGTCTTCTTCTTTTACTATGGCCTCGCCTTGAGAAAGCCTTGTCCTAGAAGTTGTTTGAAGGCTCTTGTCACCCGCCCCCTCGTCCCACGGTCGCAAGCCTCGCTTAGCGGTCGCCCCAGTCGGCTTTACTCCTTTCTACGTTTACGGTCGGCGTTACGGTGTCCGGACCTTAGTGAAAGTACGCCCTTGGTTCTTTGGCTTGTCCCTCACTGGGGAAAGCTTGGGTCAGTTACCTCGCGGTACTCGCTATCGTCCTCGCGGTCTGAAATCGCTTGCGCATCGCCTCTTTGTCGGCAGTTTCTAGCGTTTTGTTTGCCTTCCACCCCCTCTTCTCGTCCCATCGTCTCCTCCGGCCGCTTGGTTACAGCCACCCACTTGTTCCTCTGTCGCCTTCGCTTACACGGTCGGCTTGGTTCATTCTTTCGGCTGGCATTCTCGCTGCCTGCTGGCTCCACTCGCCCCCCGCGGCTGCCTCTGGTCGCATTCCTCGGTTACAACTGTTCATGATATTGCACCGCCTCCTTGAACAACTTCAAAGCCTTGGACAATGTAATTGTTTTACCGGTGTCTTTGGTATTATGATTGCTCCTGTATGTTACTAGGTGATGGCCGGCCCCCTTTCGGGATCTTTAGTGTAGTGTTTACTCTAGGTCTTTTTTGGGTTATCTTCTCATTGGTGTAACGATCCTTCCCTCCTGGCGATACTTGCAGCAGGTTACAGCGGGGAGATTCTCGCGCACTACTTTGATAGCCCAACCCACTTGCTCCTATCGAGTAGTCGAGAACTCGCTAAGAGAAACTTCTCTTTATTCACTGGGAATCGTGATAATAAAGATCACTTGAATTGATAGTATATGAAAGTACTTAGACGGTTACGTGAGGAACTAACTACTCGTCGCTTTTTTTTCTTTTTTTTTTTTTTTTTGTATCAAGTGCTTTGATTTACTGTCTACTGGGTTCAAAGACTACGTGCAGGAATAAATGCTATGGCAAAGAAAAACCCCAACCCCGCCGACAACACTGGAAAAAGCCATCGCCCCAAGTCCCTATTGTCCGGGACTAACCGCACGGTCCTGCCCTCAAGAAATACAAAATACTTCTCAAAGACAAGCTGGCGACAACAGGAAAACCGGCAACCCGCACACCTCGCACCAATAAACAAAAACAAAAACAAAAGAAACCAAATTGATATCCCAGTAGCTAACGTAGATAAACCCCAAAGCCAATGATAGCCCAGGGGGGCCACCGTAGTCATAAGACCGAGACCGTGCGGGACCTTACAACCAACCCAAAGCTTGAGACCAAAAGCCGAGGCAGTGCAATACGACGACCGACTGAAGCGAGTGGTGCCCCCGTAAGCTGTGAAAGGCGGGAGGAGGATACCCAACCGGCCGACAGGCCGGCAAGTGTTGGTGGATGGCTGTAACAGGGCCACTGGACGAAACCGGGAGGAGGATGAAGGGAGTGGTAGCCAACTCGCTAGAAACAGCCAGCAAACAGGCTATAGCCAAGCGATTTCCGAAGGCGAATCGAAAGACGGGAACCGAGACGTTAATAACCGAAGCTTTCCCCATCAAGGGTCGAGCTCGCGAGACGGAAAAGTACTCTCACCAGTGTCCGGACCTGTAAGGGCGACCGTAAACGTAGAAAGGAGGGTTGCCGACCGAGTGCTGTGCTAAAGCGAAGCAAAAGCGGGGAGAGGAGGAGACGAAAGGCCGCCACGCAACGGCCCCTAGAAACACGATTGCCCAGGGCGAGATCATGATAAGGGCCAGAAGGGGTGAAGGGGGCCTCCCCCTCGGCCGAGGCCGTGGATGG
>QOVD01002576.1:0-50251 GCA_003521225.1 Tuber microsphaerosporum | reverse complement strand
CCTGCTGACTCCTTAAGTTTGACACTTTTTCTAATCCTGCAAACATTAGATATTGTTGCAATGTAAAATATCCTTATACCAATATACCATGGATGTGGGATAATCTTAAAGCTATTGAATAAGAATAATTAGCTCTTCTCCTTCCATACAGCTTACTTAAATCCTTACCTTTTTTTCCTTTCCCATCCTTTCCTTTTTATTGTTGGTCAATATCCTCCGAACAATCCTTCTCTAATTCCATTCTATCTGTAAGATCAAAAATTAGTAGCAAAGTAGGTAATGAATGTTGAAGGATATTATACCAAGCATTATTCCTGAAATATCTACTTTAGTCAGTTAAACTACACATATTACAACATGAAACTCATTGAACTTACCAATTTCCTTTGATTTTGTAGAAGATGAAAGACATATCTCTTCACCACTCTCAACCTCCATATCATACATCATCTCCTCCAATGCTGTAATGGTTGGCCATGAACCTGGCTTTTCCAAGTTCTCTTCATCATTATTTCTTTTTTCTCCTATTATAATCTCCAATTTGTCAACTGTCAACTTACTTATATTCAAAGATTTACCTAAAATTGAATAATTGGTATTATTTCTTATTAGTCTTATATGGTTTCACAAGATTATTGCATCAATTCATACCTTGTTTGCTGGTATTAGAACTTTCTCCTGTATCCTCCCTGTGTACTTGAGTTTCCAGACTTTGAAGAAATGCCTCAACCTCTGATATTTGCATATCATCAAAGTTTTGCTCTAGTCCAACAACCTTGTACCATCTTAATAAATTATGTTTAGAATTGTAAGCTGGTTCAACAGTAAAGTTATCATCTGATTCCTGTACACTTGGTGTACTTTCAGAATTCTCTGTTAAAGGTACCTAGCAGAAATATATTTAGTTTAACATTTGACAATTGAAAACAGGGTTTGCATACTGAGGGATTTCTCTGTTGAGTAAAGAATAAGGGTTGGTGAATGTTAGAAGGTATGCTGGCATTAGGAATAGACAACTAAGAAGGTTGGCAGGTCAGTATACTAAGTCAAATATGAAGTCAATATCATGTATGTTCATATACCTGTTTAGTAGAACTGGTATAATTTGGAAGAGATTCATTGGTAGATGCCAAGATTGGTGTAGGTAGAGTTTTGGACTTTCTCATTTGATGTCTTCTTCTGTCCGAGGCTTGCTTGACATTTTTCTTCTCTTGTTCAGACTTGGTAGGTCTGCCTCTGGGATTGGAAGACATGATTGGCTTAGAACAATAGAGATAGAAGTTATTGTTTATAAGAGTGTTGTGGGAAAAACCAATTAATGACAGGTGAGAAAAGGTGTGTAAGGAAGATGGTTGGATTGCTGCAAGAGAGGAAACTAGTATTCAAAAAAGTTTATTAATGGATTACATAAGAAAACTTATTTAAATGAAAGAAAAAAATAACAGATAGAAAAAACAAAGTAGAAAACAAAAGGCAGAAAAAAAGAAACCTTAGTATAATGATTTTCCAAGAATAAAAAAAAAACAGCATGTAGCGGAAGTGACAAAAAGAAGAAGAAATCAAATGAAAAAGTAGAAGCAAAAGAAAAAAAAATAGAAGCAAACAAAAAGACCAAAAGAAATAAGATAAAACAAAAAGACTATGAAGACATTCATAAAGAAAAAAAAACCCAGAAGGCATAGCTACAGAATTTTGTTTTAAATCAAAGGATCAAGAAGTTAGAAAAAACTTTTAAAACAACTTTTTAAAGATTATTTTTAATGAAATAAAGAGAAAAAAAAGTTGATGAAAAAGGGATGAAAAATAAGAGGTGAAATGTATATATATATAAAAGAAATAATTTTGTGAAAAAAAAGTTGAAAAAAAAAACCTCCTATTATTAAAAATGAAAAGTAGAGAGAAAACAAAAGTAGAGAAAAAAGAAAAGTAGAGAGAAAAAAAAAGGAGAGAAAAAAAAAAGTAGAAAAAAAAAAAAAAGTAGAGTAAAAAATAAAGGAGAGAAAATGTTTTTTTAAAAAAAGATTACTTTTTTTTTTCTCAGATAAAAGAAAAATCATTCCTACAAAGGAAACATAAAATCTCTCACAAGTGTGTGAAAAACATTTTTATCTTTCCTATTCACAGAGGAGCAGAGTTTAAGTTTTTCAGATTTTAAAAAAAGTAATACTTTTGTTGAAAACTAGAAGTTGATATCAAATGGTTACCTAAGAAAGTGAAAGGTAAAAAAAACTAGCCAGACAAATATTTATTTTCACACATACTAGAAAAATCCTTTTCTTAGGTAAAGAAAAATCATCTTTATTTCTACATGAAAGAAAAATTCTTTTTTTATTAAGGAGATAGCACTTTTTTTTTTTATTTTCCTTTTATTAAAGAGAATTTTTTTTTTTTCAATTTTTGAAAACATCTACTACTTTGTCTTGAAAGAAAGAAAATATTTCTCTTTTGTTCATTCTCTAGGACAGAGTAAAAGTATTAATCTAAGAACTTGTTTTTTTACCTCAACCTTTATAGTAAAACTCAAAGATTCCTTATAGCCAAGAAATTCTAACTTTTTTGCGATTAAGGAAAATAGAATCCTCATGAATTCTGATATGAGAGAAAGGTTGCAATGTTTTCTATTAAAATATATTGATCATGTTCTTCCTTTAATTCTTTTTTCATATGCAAGTCTGTTGTATGATTTCTCTGTAGCATGATCAGTTATACCACTAAACAAATTATTTTTCCATACTAAATTTTTTTTTTCACCATAAAAAGTATGAGAACTACACATAGTTCATGTGCCACACTGTGGTGTCAGTGGCACAACTTTCAATCTACAACAACTTTTGCACCTCTTAATTAATACAACTTGGGTTTGGTTTTTATAAAAGTTAATCTTTCAGTAATCTTAAATATATGAATTTTGATTTCAAAACTTATGGTTGAATTTTCATGATTTGTTTGAGTTGGTGTGAGTTTGGGTTTTCTTGTGTTACCATTGATGATTTCATACTCTGAGATTGGCTATAGACACCATAGCTTATATGGATGATTATCTCGACCGATTTCACAAGATGTAAGGTATCTTTTTGGAGTTTCGAGTAACTAAGCGTACACTGGCCAAGGTTGACGAGCAACGGAGGGAGATACGACATCAGAGAACGCAGATGAGCCAGCCTTTGGCCCCGTCTAAACGGTGCCGTATCCGTGACGACGAGCGCGAAGACGAGGACTCGCGACGTATAGACTTGATCCATAGCGAATCACATTTCAACTTTATCAAGATACATCTACTACGTCATTTTAGTGATCATATACGCCAGTTTGGCAATATACCGATGTATTCCACGGAGTTTGGAGAGCTAGCGCACAAGGAACAAATCACGGACGGATGGCGACGATGCAATAAAAATAATGCCACGCGCCAAATTGTGCACAGCTACAATCGTCAGCACGGCATCCGAATGAGGTTATGAAACCTCGAATCTCTTCCACGCCGCGGCGCCGATCTCTCTGCGGATGTCCTGCAACATTTAGAGAGTACAACGGGTGCCGTAACAATGCGGGTCGTCCATAGGAGGATCCTGAAAGGACGTCGAGACGACGTGTCCAACGTCATGGATTTTAGTGAGGTGTCGGGAGTCTCCCTCGAGATTATATGTCGCGAATTAATCCGATATAGCCGGCATAACCTGCCTACAGAGCGCCGGCTTCCTGAAGATCATGCGATACTTCGATCACTCCCGGTTGAACTACTAACGCAACTCGAAATCCCGGTTCTAGCGTTCCAAGAGAGCGACGTTTACGACATCCACCGTGCGCGATGCACGGGAGCCCTACGCTTCAGGAACCAGGGGAGTCGCAATGATTGGGTTTGTGTCCAGGCTGGTACTGAAGAATTGTATGGTGCGCTGAGGGGCCGTCTGCCGGCAAAGTTCGTGGCACTTGTCAAAATCAGGGACTACACCCGTGGGAATGCTGTGCGTCGGGTCGCGGCTGTTCGGATGTTGAGTGCAGTCAACTCAGGATTCCTCTCGGACATACATGGCCTTGTTACAGTACAGATGAGAGAGGATGCACAAGAGTTTATGATAGTTGACGTAGGGGCCATCCTCGGGTTGGCGCACGTGATCCCCGAGGGGGAACGGCGCTGGCTGGTTAATAGCCGGATTGATTTGAGAACATTCAACGAGATATATTGAGGAATCGGGAAACGGGAAGGATAGGGCTCTGCGTGTCCTAGTAGTCGCGCGGCGTTGCCGGGACGAAAAACGCCGTCGAGCACATCCTCAAGCTGTATGTGTATATAGAAGCAATTGTCTAGAACTTGAAAATAAAGAGTAAGAAACTATTATACTCAGGCTACTAGCTAGTTTACCTTGTACACGTGAGATTCAGAACTGGGGCGCGGGCCGACATCGGAGACGACATGAGAAAATACGTCAGGGCGCGTGGAAGAGGCAATGTGAAGCCGGCGGCATCATGACAGGAAAGGGAATAGAACCGGAGCTAAGGTTGTGACAGGGCGTCAGTACGACGCGACGTCGCGTCAGGAGAGAGAGAGCGTTGCCGGGCAACCTAAGAACCACAGGGTGCTTGCGTGCGTTGCAACGAAATTCAGGGCGCACCTGACGCAGGGAACGCAATAGCTACGTCGCTTGCGTCAGGGCGCAACGCCGACGCATCTGACACAAGGTAATTTTTTGCTGATGCAGTGTCTTAGGTATCTACCAGCCTGCAGCTGCAAGAAAACTGCCAGACACTACAGGGGAAAGGCTTGCTACTGAATTCGATATGGCTGCCAGTATTCAACTCTTGCAACGTGCTCAACGAGCCTCCACATCTGATGAGCACCTTTTCAGTTCAAGCGAGAAGTCAACTCCAATGCAGGAGGCTATTGACCACTATCAGAAGATATTTAATCCTAAAAATGAGGCACCAAACCCAAGAGACGCATTCTGTGACAGTTTTGTTCCTCATCATCCATCGTGAAGCCAGTCAGATTCTGTTCCGGCACTTGATTTACCTCCCAATAACTCACCTGTGGACGACACCACCCTTGTCAATTCTGGTCTTCTTGATTGTATATCAATCTCTAAGATCAAGGACGAACTTGGTTGAATATCGGCCACCTCTTCATGCGTTCTTGATGGCATTACAGTTGTAATGTTACGCTATTTGCTTGATACAACATTTACTGAGCATCTTTGTCAGCTCCATTCTGCCTGCCTGAGACATGGCCAGACGCCAAAACGATGGAATGCAGCTTGCATGTTTCCTATTCGCAAAGATAAGAAAAAAGCTTTTACTGCAGGCAACTCGCGTCCTATCAGCATCCTCCTCCTATTCCGAAAGCATTGTGAATCCTTGATTCGTCCAATTGTAACTTCCTCTGGCAACATGGCTTATTCAGGAATTCAAGCCGGGTTCCGTTCCGGGTATTCAACTTTAACCAACGTCCTGACTCTCCATCATCTGATGAAGTCCGATGCTGGATCTCATATTGTCTTCATAGACTTTGCTGCCCCATTCGACTCGGTTAGTTGGCCTCACCTCCAGCGTGAACTGGAGAGACAAGGAATGCATTTCCTTGTGGTTCAACTAATACATCAACTGATGTATAATCATACGAGCTATTCAATCATTCTGAATGGTAATGCATCCGCAAGGCAGACTCGTACCTCTGGACTCCCCCAAGGATCACCTCTATCCCCTATTTTGTTCAACCGATTCATCAATTGCCTCTTAGAAACTCTAAATTGGCAGAGTCAACCCTCTTTTCCTTCTGCACTATTCTTTGCAGATGACGGAGTTCTCATCTCCCCAACAATGTGAAAGGCCCAAACACTAGTCAATACCGCATCAAAATGGGCTGACCAACATGGCATGAGTTTCAATATTCCAAAATATGGATATCTTGTTTCACATTCGGCCTCAAAAGTCCCTATGCGTGCTTCGCTTGTTCTCAACCAACCCTCAATCCCACTTGTTCAGTCATATAAGTATTTGAGTGTTGTGTTTTCTCTCAAGGGTATTGATTTTAATGCACAGGAAACTTTGCTCTGTGAACGTGTCGCAAGTCTGTTAGGAATAATGAGATGGTTGACCAAAACTTGGGCTCTAAGGATACAATTGAATATCATGAAATCAATCCTTCTACCTACTCTGGAGTATTCACTACCTCTCCTCTACACTCAATTCCTCCGCCATTCCAAGTCAACATGTTTGAAGGGTTTAACTGCCACTTATAACAATTGCCTGAAATGGATTGCTGGTGGAAATGCCAATAGACTACATATTACCTCACACCTGTTAGGTCTGCTACCCCTAATAGATCGTGCCCGGCAGCTACATGCAAGGTTTTTCCTACACATGTTGGCAATGGATTCTCATAATCCTTTGCGTTCAATCCTTGATCAGCGGAATTGGTATCCCAAATCTCATTTTCCCAAGGGTCTTCCCATTTCGGACACACTTATCTCGCAGTTTCTACACCCACCACCCGCCTTCGGACCACAATTATCTTTCCTCTACAACACTGCTCTGCCACTTATCCGTTCCAAGCTTATCGAAGAACTCAAACTAGAAAAGTTTCTTTACATTCGCTTTATCGGCTCCAGTACTCCTATCGCAAAGTTGTTCCAAATAGCCATGGTGACAGATAGAATACCTGAACTGGATTGCGATGTGGTACTCGGTACTCCTGCGGCAGATAAAGCGACCTTCCTGGCTTGGCGTCGCAGATTATGGGGTTGGGGAAGAAAGTGCCTGTATGGGGAACGCTTTGACAGAGGCCATATATCCTGCATGCCATTTCCATCACCAGAGCTTAGTTCAAACAATTATCGGATTCTTAACGTCCATCGCACCCTATTGGATCCTACAACCAAATACACCCTTGTCGATTTTCTCCTAAACCAAAAATTGTGTGATAAGGCTCAGGACATTCTGGATTTTTGGAATCTGTCAATGTCATACAGATTAAGAACAAAAGGTAAGTAGTCTCCTTATACCTATCCAATTCTACTTTTCAAAAATAGTACCAAAAACAATTGTCTTTATTTATTGCAGCTTGTATTACCTATCCTGGGTATTGGCATTTCATTCCCAGTTTTAATGTCCAATTTTAAATTACAATATTGTTGGTTTTATATTTTCATTTCATAACTATTGTCACAATGCAGATATTTTCTCTCATTATTTCACTTTATTCAAAAGTTTACCTAGTTAAGTTATGTTTACCTGTTTGTCGTCCTTTGGTACAAGGAATATTTCTATTCTATAAAAGTTATTCTTTTCTGTTTGATCTACATTATTGAGTTTATTGCTTAACGCATATGATTTCTGTTTGATCGGCCATCAGTGTAGGGCCTCGTACTCCTGATCATTGTAACCTCCTAGTTGGGTCTGATCACTAGGTCGTGTTTCTCATGTAATGCTAGTCTTGCTAGCATCATCAGTCTCGCTATGTGGTTCAAGTACCAAGGTACCCTCCCACTTCCTCGAAGCCTGATGGGGGCCTTGTTCCCATCCTCCTGTAGCTACTCTTAGTTTCCTTCAACTCAGTTTTCTTCTGCTAGTGTGTAGTTGACTTCTCACTTGTTGTGTTACTCGTGGTTGACTACCGGTTGTTTGTACTGGCGGTGGCTTTGGTCCTGTCTCTAAATCAATACACTAAACTCCTAACCCTAACCCAAAGCCTAGGTTGTGTACACAAACGATCTCCTCTCCACTTCCGGCGATTGAAATCTCAACACCATGGGAAATTATTGTCAACTCCATCCTCTCCCTCTGCCCTCCTTTGGTGGCCTCGCTGCCTAGAGGGGTGACGACACTCCCTTCTTCCTCCTCTACTATGGTCTCGCCTTGAAAAAGCATTGTCCTAGGAGTTGTTTGAAGACCCTTATCGCTTTCTTCCTCGTCTCGCTTTCCCAAGCCTCGCTTAGCGCTTGCCCATGGTCAGCTTTACTTCTTTGTACGTTTAGGGTCGGCGTTACAGTGTCCGGACTTCAGTGAAAGTAGTTCCTCGGTCATTGGCTTGTCCCTTCCTGGGGAAAGCTTCGGTTTGTAACTTCGTGGTACTCGCTCTCGTCTCTCGGTCGGAAAACATTCGGGCATGGCCTGTTTGTCGGTTGTTTCTAGCGAGTTGTTTTGCCCTCCACCCCCCCCCCACGTCTCGTCGTTTCGTCCCACAGCTCGGTTACAGCCACCCCCTTGTCCCGCCGGGACCATGTGCTTAAATGGTCGGCTCCGGTTACTCCTTTCAGCTGGTATCCTCACTGCCTGGTAGCTCCACTCGCCCCTGCGATTGCCCATGGTCGCTCTCCTCGGTTATGGCTGTCCATGGTATTGCACTACCTCCCTGGGCTAACCCAATGCATTGGATCTATGTAATTTCTTTCCGGTTTCTTTTGTGTTATGATTGCCCAAGTTTTACAAGAGGTGATGGCCGGCCCCCCTCTTAGTGCTTGAGTGTAGTTATCTATTCTATGTCTCAGTTGGGTTTTCTTCTCATGGTGTTCTTGTTTGTCTTTCCTTTCATTTTGTATTGGTTACGCTTTACTCTCCTTGTTCGTCGTCCTCGGATGGGTTTTTGATTTTCAGGTGGTAGGAAGTTACAGCAAGTGGTTTTCCTGTTATTTCCTGCTCGGCGGGTTTTGCGGATTTACTTTGTAGTCCGCTTATCCGGCTTTGAACTTCTCTCTTCTTCACAGGATCGTGCGGTTGGGCCCACACCAGAGAGTCTTGGGATGATGGCTTTTTCCACTGCCGCCGGGTTGGATTGTGGGGCTTTTTTCTGCCATAGCTTGCGCTGCCTCTAGTTTTCGGGCCTCGGTGGTTGTAACCGAATATACTTAATACAAACAAAAAACAAAAGGCTAGGTTGTGTAGCTACTCGTGTTTAGATGTAAGTGAGGATGGCAACCATCTCACCTGACCCACCTGACGCAAGTGAGGATGGCACTCTACCTCAGGGTGCACCTAATGTCAAGGGCGCTAACTTACCATACCTTGTATCCTGATGCAACACTGGTCCATCTGACGCAAGGTGATTTATTGCTGATGTCCTAATAGATAGCCAGCAGATGTGATAGTTTTGCCCCTGGAACCTACAAAGATTTTACTAAGAACCCATCGTTAGTTCACCTGGCTTCTTTCTATGAAACATATTTTGACATATATGGAGGGGCCGTCCCAGCCTATTGTCACCCTTTGGACTTTTGCCATGGGGATGTTTTCGGGCCTCTCCTTGGTGGTGTAGCATGGCAAGTTTATTCCTTTCAGCCCAGTCAGTATGTACATGATATCCTGTTTAGTTAAGGGGCAGCTTGCTGAAAAACCCTGGTATGCATTTTCGTGGCATGACAGCCCTCACTCAATGGCTGCTCGAAAAGACTCTCAAAATCAGATTCAGCGTTCTCAACCGTCCGGGGCCCCCGCAGGGCCCCACAGCGGGACTGCCAAGAGCCCCGGATGGGACGGGACGGCAAAATGCGGTCCACTCCCGTCCTGGAAACCTTAGGACGGCGGTCATTACTGAGGACGGCGGGCCCTGCAAGGTGAGACATATTAGTGTGGGAAATTGCATAGGACGGCCCGGGAGTCCCAGGGATGGTAGGGGACTGTGCGGGACGGTGGGGGACTGCGGGTGACGGTGGGGGACTGTGGGGGACTGCGGGTGACTGCGGGTGACTGCGGGTGACTGCGGGTGACTGCGTGGAACTGTGGGGGACATAAAGGGATCAGGGGGGACAGCAGGGGACTCCAGGGGACTCAAGGGAGACCGTCGCAGACGCTGATATGGATTCTATCAGTTCAATGTGTTACACTCTCCTCGAGCACAGAAAAAATTCTCCAAGCAATATCACAAGGAAGTGAATACGGCCATGTAAATTTAAATATAAGTCGGAAGTTACAATAAAGGTGAGACCTTAAACAACCAAAGGAAAATCAACCTAAGGTACTCATAATACTCTATGATCCTCTAGTGATGGACACGATCAGATCAGGCTCGAGCACCCTTGAGCATGGAGGCCCCTCGAACAGATCATGATCGAGCAGGACCCCCATAATCTGCTCCAGTATGCTCGATTATGATCAATCACCTCTAAATATATCCTGCTTGGTAATCATGTAATATAATTGAATAAAGCGACTCGACTCGAGCATAATCGATTAAAATCGAGCATAATCGACCATGCTCGATCATGCTCAAGCAGTCGTCATGCTCGAGCACTCGATCGTAGTCGGCTCACTTGCTCGAGCATTCGAGCATGGGGTCCTCTCGAGCGTGCTCGTGGCCATCACTACTCTCCTTCCGGCTGTCTCGTTTTTGCCGCTGCGAAGATTATTAAGTGGCGACCCTTTCTTCCCGCCTGCGGATTACAGATCCTACAATATGGTCAATCGGAAAATATTGCTGGAACTTTATGATGTGGACGAACTACCCAAGGCCCCCATTGAAGAATTGAGAGGTGAGGGAGGCTCAAAAAAGACCCTCTCGTTCATTTGATTGCTAGGGCAGGAGCTAACCAAGTATCTAGGTACACGTCTTAGGTTGGCATGGATTCAAGCCTTATGCTTTAGCAGTCTCGTATCCGTCAATGCAACTTTGCTGATCCTATGGTGTCTACGAGGTGAGATTATAACCGATGAGGGTAGGCCCATGGGTTGCTGTGGTGTATTAATTTAGGGCTATGTGCTTACGGATGTGAGGTATTAGTCGCTGAACTTACATTTGAGATTTATGCGGAGGTCATGAAACAGCCGTTGACCCCTAGTATTGCCTTTGCCTCGATGAGGCTTGGCTCCCTAAACTTCACTGCGGTATACGTTGGAGAGAGACTTTCTAATTGAGTGAAATTCTAGCCTGTTTGAGATCCTTAGCGAGTTGTGTATGTCAACCTTGGTATTTAATTTGGGAGAACTTTACGCTACTAATCACTACTAAATATTTTTACACGCAAGCTACTCTGCGGTCAGGGGGTTACACACTTCCCCTCTGGCTTCTGCATGGACCAGGAAAGCGTCGCATTCTTGAGATATGGTCCAACTCCTCTCTTTGCGGCGTCTTCAATTTGCTCTGCCCTTTCGAGCTCTTCTTCGATCAAGAATCTGTCGAGGAGGTTAAAGGCAATGAAGGCTGATATTAATAATCGAGCAGTGCGGAACGCCCATGCTAGTCCATAGTGATTCTAAAATTTAATATGGTCTATTTGGTTACTTTCCTCCAATTAAAAAAAATCGAAGTGGGGGGGTCACTCACCCCCCCTCCACCGCTTCTGGCACCACATCTCATCGCCTGTTAATTAAGACGTAATATTATCAGAAACAAGTAACTATGATATCTCTGCGCGAACCACACAGGGCCGGAAACAGCCTCCTCGAACCAAGTCGAATGTGCACCAGGTCCATGATGTTCCCAATAAAACTGGTGTCCGTGCCGCCCACAGCCTAGAGGATGCGCAAGCCGGCTATTGCAATAAATGATTTGCGCATCGTCTCAGATACATTTGCACCACTGATACACAGGCAGCATCCATCGGCACTCACTCTGCAGATACAATCACCGAGTGAGTGACTGTGAACCGATCTACACACAGGGTTCCACCAACAGAAAGTATAATTTCAAGATAAGACACAGGTGAAGCAAAGATAGAGCAGCGATAGAAATTGATATTTGTTTCTAATCACCCTTCCTGATACAGAATAACTTTTCCCATGACGCGACTTACTTATTCGGGCAACGGAACGCCTTTCGGAATTCCCAAGCATAGTCCATCGTCCTTCCCGCACATCCGCCATTTTCCAACTTTTGCAAAGCCTCCGGTAGCCTGTTCGTCGCATAAAATGAGCACATCCAAGATCACATCTGATATGCCGTGCTTAGAACCACTCACCATTCTTTGATATTATGGATCCGAGTTTTGTGCTGTGCGCCAGGAAAATTTCAGCTGAGCTAGACTAACGCTTTCACATATCGGTATGATGTGCCGAGGGGTCAAATATTGTGGGTGGGGCACGAGAAGATGGGGGGCAGGGGAAGAGGAAGAAGAGGGGTAGTAGTACAGCAGGATGAGTAGATAGAAACTGTGGCGGTTCGGTTTCTTGGGCCTTCTTCACCCTCTCCCAAAATCCAACCGCCTTTGATGGATCATACTGTGATTATTAGACCATTAGTTTGCTCTTTTTGAGGGAGAAAAAGAAAGAGAAAAAAAATGCAAATATGATTCCGACAACTTTTATGCGGAGAGGTTGGGATCGGGCGTTGCTTACACATGCTTCGGCCATCATCATCAGTCCGATATAGTCAGCCTGCAAAGAGAAGAAATCGAAGTCAAAATGTAAGTAAAATGTCCTCATCCAAGCTCCCGCCTTAAGGCGAGAGGGTTTATGGCGGGTGTGTAGATCAAAAAACCGTTCTAGAACGACATACTTCAGCCTATTAGAGGAAGTGGGAGGTCAGAAATAAGCAGTAGCACCACAACACGCGAGAAGAAAAAGGAAATAACCATGATTTTAGGGATGGATCCATAAAGAGGAAAATAATTTGCGGGTACCATACCTCTTGTTTCCTTGAACCAGGTCGAAGGCAAACCAAGTCTATAATGTTCCCAAGAAAAATAGCTTCCGGGCCGCTCACAGCCACGAGGAGAAGAAAACCGATTATCACCAGAACTGATTTGCTCATGCTTTCAGATACATGGTGGGCAACAGCATGAGCGATCTCATGCGACATAACAGTCGCCAAAGAATCTTCATCGTCACAAATACTGAGCATCCCACTTGCATCAAGTTAGCATGTGCCGAGTGATGTGTTTTCCCCTGACTCTCCTCTAAACCCCTCCTGCCTCCACCTCCACCGCCTCCACTTGTAACCCCTGCGCCACGGAGAGCTCCTCAACCACCAATTACGGTACGTACCTGAATACAAAGACTTTGCCACTACTGTTTATCAGTAAAAGAAAGGAGAAAAAAACTTCAAAACCAAAGTTTCGGGGGCCGAATCTGCCTCACTAACCCCGGAATAACAAAAGCATTCATGGAATTGTCCTCTATAACAAAAATCTCCCATTTTAGGTCTTCAAGCCCGGACACCGATACCAACCTGCCCTCGTCATTAGTCCTTCTAGTGATCAATTAATCAAAAGGAAAAGAAAAAGAAAAAAGCCACATGTTCGCCCTGCGCGCCCTCCCATTCTCAGAGAAGTGGGGGGCACGGTGGGTGAGGACAGAATACGCAAGTTATCCTACCGGTCCATAACCCTCTTGACATATCTGGTCGTAGGATGAGAAGAAGGCAGTATTTGTCCCTGGTAGCGCTCCTTTATTCTGGCATACCTGTTGGCATTCGATAGAGTTAGAAAAACCAAAAGAGCCTTCGCCTTCCCCCACCGGCCTACTGCTTGCTCTAAATTGCGTATTAGAGGCAAACGGTCTTTTGCTCCCAGGGAAGTATTACGTCTGCTGCGCCATCTGCGCCTCCTCCTCTGCACTAACAAAATTAAACCTCCTTCTCCCAGAAACGGGCACCGTCTCAAGATTATACACGTAGAAGGCTCCCCCGCCAAAAATAACCACCCCCACGAATCTCCTAAATTACCAGAAGCAATCAGTTAGTTAAGCCATCACTTGCTCCCATACCCCACCTCGACTACCCCTCAATAACAACGAAAAAAGAAAGAAAGAGAGACATCCAGCAGCAGCCTAGGAAAGTTAACATGGGCATTCACGGCATATCCTGAACTCGCTTTGCGTGCTATGGCCTGTACGGGTTCTAAACACACCTAAAGTTCGGATCCTCCCACAAGTGCTCGTCCAACTGATTCTTTCTCCAATACTTCTGATATTTGTATGTAGGTGGCAGGCGCATAAACATCGCTCTTTGTTGCTGATGCTGCTGCTGTAGCTTCAAGCCACCGCCACCACCAAGCATGACTGGTCGGAGCTTTGATGCAACCACACCTGTGGATTGCGGGAACCTACGAATGAATGGCCTTGTACTTGTGAGGCCTCGAGTAAACATGGTGATGAGGTATGTATCTATCTACCTACCTATCACTCGTATATGGCTCGATACGAGAAGGTAGTGGAAGCTGGGATATATTAAAGGGCGGGACAGCTTGGTTTGTAGCTCTGATGGATTTCTCGTCCGGAGCTTTTTTCCTTAAATACTTATGAGCTCAGTATGATAGACCTGAGCTGGGTTTGGGGTTGTTTGGTCGTTGCCCCGTACAGCAACTTACGCCCACGGTGGTGATTAATAAAAGCCCCTGCCAGCCAAACGCGAGATCCCACCCCAACCCAATGCTTGACCAACAGCAATGAGGTTGCTCTTATCAACAAAAAATTTAATGGTAATGCAGCCTACGATGCAATACTAGTATGATAATTGATTTTTTTTTCTTTCTCCTCAATGGCAGAATCAATTTCTACCGCCGGAACACACCTCGCTACTAACAATGCATCTATAGGTTCATACTACGAGCATAGAACTTGGCCTTGGTACCGCGGTTACCGGTACCTTATCGTTGCGCATCAAAGATAGTAAATTGATCACTAGCTATTTCAAATACCACGGAAACTAGAATAATGGAGGAAGTCGCTGGAGCGTCCACAAGTTCCGTTCCCCCTTTAGCTTGAGGAGAGAAAACGGTGAAAAGATCTTCCCTCAGCCCTCAGCTGAGACAAATGAAAAGAAACCGCAACAGACCTTACCAGGAGGGCCAACTCCAACGTCCTAGAGAGATTCTTGATTATTCCAGTCTTTGCAGTACAGCGCTCTGCTTCACAATGGTGCCACAGCGGACTGTATCAAACTTGAAAGTTGTAAAGGATGTCTAGTGTGTTACGCCAGTGACCCCGAGTGGCGAGTAAATCCAATAGAAGAGGGAAGGCGAAAAAAGGTAGGTATAATTATAATACAGAAGAAATAAAGAACAATAATCACCCCCCAATTTTCCAAAGTCGGAAACCCATATATTGAAGATAGCTAGTTAAGAAAGGAAAGAAAGAACAAAGTAGACCCATGATAAAGAACGCCAAAAGGAAATCCAGAAAACTATTGTCTCCCACCTGATGCCGAGTTCGCTCGTTCCACTGCCGGAGGCTTTAGTGCAGGTGCCGCTGCCTTTGCCAAGGGAGAATGTTACCGCCCCTGTACCCCGTGTGACAATGAGGGCGCATAGGAGTCTGGGTGGCGGGTGGGCAACGAAGAACGCGAGGTGTGGAAGGCAAGGAAGCATGGTGATCTCGTAGTCTCGGGAGCTGGAAGGTGTAAATGTACGGGGGGTCACGGACCCCGCGTGTGTGAGCTAGGACCCCGCACTGGCCAAGCAACCGGCTATACCTTTTTCCGCCGTCCTCCGAGATGCGGCGCCCATCTCCCGAGCATTATCCCGTACGCTTTGCCCAATTGGCAATGGGTTGCTTCAACCCGCCATAAAAATGAACAAAGAAATGGCTTATTGTATATAATAATACTCACTGACACGATCCCTATGAGTAACAGGCTTGTATCCCGTCCTGAACGACTCTTACAGAAAACGAGAACGGAAGAAATAAACTGAAAAATATAAAAAATAACATGACAACCGCCTGCCGGAAAGGCTATAAGAAACTACCCGAAACATTTTACCTTCCCGAATAACACCTCACCCAAATAATACATGAAAAGGAAAAGGAAAAGGAAAGGAAAAAAAACACCAAAGCACCGAAAAGTTGACTCCCAACAATTCATACAGCGACCAACGAGCACAATTAGGAAAGTTTAACAGAGTTCAATAAAATATATAATCCTCTTCCGTAAGGGAGTCTTCTGTATCTCGCCATTCCAGTGCCTGAATAGAAAGCCGCTTGACGCCAGCCACTCTCTCAGCGTAAAGAGACTCACAGGCAGTTCTGTTACCGAGATTTTTAGCCATTGCCAATTCTTCGAATGGAGCTGGTACGAATTACCTAAAAGTGATAGACCTCTAAGACGAAATAACACCAATGGCTTGGAGAACGGCTTTTTGGGAGTCTCTAACGAAAACCGCCGAATGGCTGATCAATTCAAGTGCCGATTCTAGGGTTAGGTTCCGAATGGTCCGTGGCTGGACTAGTCTAGAGTGCATAGTCCAGTCATAGTCAAGTCCGGTCTAAGGGTAGTAATCAGACCGACCAAGCAGTCAATGGCAAGACAACCGACTAGACCAGGCCAGGTCAGACTCCGTCTGTCGAGTGATATCCGATGATGATATTTCGCTAAGAGGGAAGAGGCTAAGAACCAATGTGGGATTGGTCTAAGATAAGCTAATTTTTATTGGAAGATAAAGCGAGCGTAGGATAATTTATCTACATCAGGGTGTTAGTTTTGACCAATGCTGGATAGCCCAGGCACTTGCAACACAATATTAGCAAAAGTTCAATACCGGTATATTATATATGGTATGTTAAGTAGACGTTAGAAAAGACCAGGGGTGATTGTGCTACCATACCAGTATTTGTAGAAAGCATGGGGTAGAAGCCTTAGCTACCGGTATTTCTTTCTTTTTTTACTGTGGATCATTAAGAATGTTCTTCCCCTTCGTTTGCATTTTCGAAACCCTATGTTCTATTGCTTGCGCATTCTAATTTCACATTATGTTTCTCAAAACCTGAACCGTTACTTCAACTAGCATACCTTGCTTCATCTTTCACTGCTCCACTTTGTTTCAAGTCCTCTCTTTTGGCCAAAAAAATAAAAATAACCGAACTTAGTTTTCTCCTATCCCTGCCTGTCTCTTGTTAAACAAATTTTGTCCTTCCTCTAACGGCGATTAAGCAGACCATCTTCATTACAACTGCAACTCGAAGGAGTATGACTTATTACATGAAGTAAAAGATGTCATTGCAACGGCGACTTAATAAACAGGGATCCCATTTTAGACTGCTCCCCGACTAGACCAGACCTTACAGGACCAAATATTTCAGTCTAGTCTAGTCTGCTCCTCCATTCTTGACTGACCAGTCAGTCCTCTCTTCGGGACTTGACCGGTCGGACTATTTGGAACCCTGGATGAGAAGTTAAACAAACGAGGTTTTTATTACAACCCCCCCCTCCATGAATGCTACCTAAAGTGCTCATTTATCCTTAAACTTCTGGGCATGATAGCCGGGTTCCTTTGAATTTTTTATATTTTTATTGGTCAGTCAATAACCATATTTGCCAAAGGCACAAGCAGCGAGGGTTTTTCTTTTCTTCAACTTCGCTCAGATTGTCAAGACTTTTTAAAGTTGCAACGCCAGTGAAACTTGTTTTAACGTTTAGAGGTCAAAAGAAAGTTTGACTCAACATGCAGGCTCGTTTTAGTACGTACTGTAGAGCTTTTGGGTAGGATTTTCGCAAATATTTGCGTTGTTTCTGAAACTTTCACCACTTAGTTAAAGGAAATGCTTGTAGGCCTGCTCTGAAAAACGTCTGGGGCCACACTATATTCTGACCTGACTCAAAGCTTTTTTATCGTCCGCCTTGGGGGCTGTTGTGTGCAGCAAGACAAGTGTACTAGGGAGTGAGCATAAGTGAGATCTATAGGCTAGCAAAGATAGGGCAGAAGCTTTAGTTTAGTACAGAAAGCTCCAAATAAAGACAGCTTATAGGAAAAAAATGAAAAAAGTGAGGCGAACTCAAGGTGGTTCACCTGATAAAGGGTTGGGGCACAAGTTTGGCAAAGGCGGGGGATAATATTCACTTTGAGAAGGGGATTTGGGGATTTTGAGATGGAGGATGATTAGAGGCTCAGAGATATTGATGTGCTTTTGGCAAGGCGTCAAATTGGTTGGCGGATTTTTGCTGTAAGCATAGTTCGTACCATAAAGGGCAGATACATTAGTTTCACTAGAATGCCCAAAATGAAAAATAAAATAAAAATAAAAAATATGAGGCGAACCCGAGTTTTACTGGTGATTCTGATGATATGAATAACCAATCTTGGGTATAAAATTCTGGGTGGAAAAAAAGAAAACCTACTGTGTGATTAAACATCAAATATAGGATAACAATACAATGACAATGTTCTCAATGTCTCAAACTATTCCCGAGCTCCAAGGTCTCTCTAAGAGTAGACACACCGTCCCGATTGTCTGTGTGCGAAAAATTGGGTTAATCCGACGGTTCTAATGAGCGTCTCCCGATCCCAAGCGGAAGACCCCACTACTCGAGTACGGTAGGTGCCGTTCCTGACTGTACTCGTAATCCTCTGACGTTTGTGAACACAACTGTTAGCCATAGTTAAGAATGGAAACAAGGTTACAACACAACTGCTATTGCATACACCAAATTTTTGAGGCTCCGGCCGAATTTTTGCTTGTATGCAATAGCGGTTGTGTTCACAAACACCAGAGGATTACGAGTATGGCGCCGACAACCAGGCGACAACGGAGCGTTGTCTCAGCCCTCTCTCAGCCCTCTCCGGAGATATACACCGGCAAGGCGGCAGTGCCTTATTCTGACCATTGAGAGAAACTTGTTGTAAGCGAGCCGAGAGCCTTCCGTCTCCAGGAACCCCTCAAACACTATTGACAGCGCAACGGCGCACACCCTTCTGACGCCTCGGGTGCTTGGTTTCTATCAGCATACCTTCAACTAGTACCCCCCTAGGCCCTAACTTAAAGAGAACAACCAAGAGGTCCCTTCATTCCCTATATTTTCAAGCAACCCTTTCTTAACACCTCTCTCCCTTGCCCTCCTCCTGACAGTTCTCTTACCTGATATCTGGACTTCGGTTCGTCTAACGGAATTGATGGATCCCTTCTTTTCCACTCGGACGAGCTCCTCACTTTCCAGAAACCACCATTTCCCTTCTCCGGTTTCTATCGACTTTAATACCTGGTGCGACT
This sequence comes from Tuber microsphaerosporum, assembly GCA_003521225.1. Lineage (NCBI taxonomy): Eukaryota > Fungi > Ascomycota > Pezizomycetes > Pezizales > Tuberaceae > Tuber > Tuber microsphaerosporum. Next base: position 31,408 of record QOVD01002576.1, on the reverse strand, counting down.
CAATCTGATGATATACCCTATAACACTATATTTTGATTAATTCACTAACAAGCATATGCTTGTTGAAGGGGTCTCGGAAGTACCGCTCGACTGGGTATTTACGGAGTCACTATCGTTCTGGCTGTCTCGTTTTTGCTGCTGCGAAGGTTTCTAAGTGGCGACCCTTTCTTCCCGCCTGCTGATTACAGATCCTACAATATCGTCAATCGGAAACTATTTCTAGAACTTTATGGTGCGGACGAACTACCGAAGGCCCCCATTGAAGAATTGAGAGGTGAGGGAGGCTCAAGAGAGACCCCCTGGTTCATCTGAATGCTAGGGCTAGAGTTAACACAGTATCTAGGTACACGTCTTAGGTTGGCATGGATTCAAGCCTTATGCTTTAGCAGTCTCGTATCCGTCAATGCAACTTTGCTGATCCTGCGGTGTCTGCGAGGGGAGATTATAACGGATGAGAGTAGGTCCATGGATTGCTGTGGTATGTTAATTTAGGGTCATGTGCTTACAGATGTGAGGTATTAGTCGCTGAACTTGTTTACTGGACATTCTTGTCTACCCTCTTTCTATACCGCTTCTACCCTAACCCCTACAGGCCGACATTGCAAACCTTAACATCTGTGGGGGTTCTTGTACCATTGCTGCTGATCATGGAACGTGATATATTACCCAAATTGCTTTTGCATCCATCACATGAGAGGCTTATTGATGTTCGAATTGGGTGGGCGGTATATGCTCGACTTGGGTTGACACTAGCTATTGGTATCTTGTCTTTGGCTACACCCCGAGTATGGTATCCGATAGACCCTTCGGCAGGCGGTGAACCCACTCCCGAACAGGTATGGAAGCTGAACATATTATGTTGGGCTGTGTTGAACTCTAATAAGAAGTGACAGATTGCGTCGCCTTTCAGTTATGCTATAAGTTACTATTGGATAGAGAGCATTATACGTATTGCCTATCGCAGGGATGTTGAAGTGGAAGACTTGCCACCGATTCCCGACTATGACCGTGGGAAATTGTGGAGCAGAATGATAGTCAATCATCAAAAGTCTACTACTTTCCGGACTTTGCTGTCACTCATGAAATATGAGTTATCGTTCATGACCCTTCTTAGTTTCCTAATAGGTGGCCAGCAGGTGTGATAGTTTTGCCCCCAGAAAATACAAAGAATTTACTAAGAATCCATCGTTAGTTCATCTGGCTTCTTTCCATGAAACATATTTTGGCATATATTGAGGGGTCGTCCCAGCCTATTGTCACCCCTTGGACTTTTGTCACGGGGATGTTTTTCGGGCCTCTCCTCGGCGGTGTAGCATGGCAAGCTTATGTCTTTCAGTCCAATCGGTATGTACATGACTTCCTGTTGAGTTGAGGGGCAGTTTGCTGAAAAACCCTAGTGTGGATTTTCGTGTTAAGGCAGCCATCACTCAATCGCTGCTCAAAAAGACTCTCAAAATCAGATTTACCGCCGATTCGGTTAGCAAGGAAGAAAAGCAAGCCGGCGCTAAGAAAGATAGGGGAAAGAAAGACGAAGCTGAGCCAGAGGAAGACCATAGGGGATCGAGGGTTGGGAGGATCATCAACCTTATGAGCTCTGATCTGAATACGATATTCGCTGCTTCGTCTGCTTCCCCATGTTCTAACTCGGGGGAAGCCTTTGCTGATGTATTTTTGCAGTGTCATCTTCCTTGACCTTGGATCTGTGCCAATCGTGATACTATTCTCGTTGATTTTTCTCTATGGGCTTCTAGGATGGTCTAGTATAGTTGGTGTGACTATGATGGTCATTACAATGATCATACCCGGAATGCTTGTGAAACTACTCGCTAAGATCAAGAGAAAGGCTCGGCTGGCTAGCGATGCCAGGATAGAAACGATGACCGAGACACTCAACTCTGTTCGGATTATCAAATTCTTTGGTATGGAGAAATTTTTCCTATCGCGAATCCGCGAGAAGAGAGAGGATGAGTTATGGCTTTCCTTCCTCTCAATGTTTTGTACTTTGGGATTTGATACTATTTCGGGCCTGTTGCCGATAATCAATATGGTATGTATTAACTATTGGCTAAATGGACTTTGGAGTATGTTTTGACCAGGTTAGGCCGTTACAATTGGTATTTATACGGAGGTCATGAAACAGCCGTTGACCCCTAGTATTGCATTTACCTCGATAAGGTTTGGCTCCCTAAAATTAACTGTGGTATACGTTGGAGAGAGACTTTCTAATTGAGTGAAATTCTAGCCTGTTTGGGATCCTTAGCAGCGAGCTGAGTATGTCAACCTTGGTATTTAATATGGCAGAACTTTACTTTACTAATAGCTACAAGCATGGGCCTCCCGCAGCGCTCGATCATTGATATCAGCCTTCATTGCCTTCGACCGCCTCGACAAATTCTTGATCGAAGAAGAGGAGCTCGAAAAAGCAGAACAAACTGAAGACGCGGCAAAGAAAGGAGTGGGACCATATCTCAAGAATGCGACACTTTCCTGGTCCATGCCTGGATCAGGAACGGACGATGGCTTTAGACTCGCTGGTATTAACGCTGAGTGTGTGTATGGCGGGCTAACCGTCATTGCGGGTCCCGTGGGTTCCGGAAAGAGTTCATTCCTGCTCGGGCTGTTGGAGGAGATGCGGCTTTTGAATGGCGAAAGGTTTTTGCCTCGCAGTGATGGGGTTGCTTACGTCGCTCAAACAGCTTGGTTGCAGTCATTGACCATCAAAGATAATATATTGTTCGGTAGTCCATATGAAGAGAAAAGGTACAATGCTGTTCTCGAGGCATGTGGCCTATCAGAGGACATAGAGAAGCTTGACGCAGGCGACCTTACAGAAGTATTTATTAAATCCATGGCCATAAACATTGATCTATATTCACTAACACTTTAATCTAGGTTGGCGAGCAAGGAGGTAAGAAACTTGATGGGTGTAAGTTTGTGTAAGGATAATGCTAATCTTTCTAGTCACTTTATCCGGAGGCCAAAAGGCACGATTGGCATTGGCCAGAGTATGTTTGCTTAATTGCCTACTATGGTCCGAGGAATTCTGCTAATGTACCTAGGCTGTGTATTCACCTGCGCAAACCGTTCTCCTTGACGATGTACTTTCAGCATTAGACGCTGGCACCGGCAAATTGGTTTTTGAAAAATGTATCAAGGGCGAAGTATTGGCTGGCAGGACTGTAGTTCTGGTCACACACCAGTATGTGCCAAATGGACACCACAACAGAGCCGTGAGCTAACAGGTCCCTTAGTATATCGCTTGTTTCATCAGCCGCCAAAAAAATTATTGTGCTCGCCAATGGCCGGGTGGTTTCGGATAGCAGTCCAGAAACACTTTCTGATGATGCAGTTGAACTCTTGAGCGAGGCTCAAGAAGCTGATATAGCGGCAAGTGATGCTGTACCAGCCGAGCTGGTCGAACAGCCAATAGAAACGATAGTACCAGAAGCGAAGCCAAAGAATTCCGGAAAGCTTGTTACTGAAGAGGCTCGTAACAAGGGAAGAATGCCAAAAAAGATGGTGTTTGAATATCTCAAATATTTTGGGCCATTGATTATCACAGCTTTTTTGGTTCTCATCAGTGTGTTCGATAACGCGGTCGAGTGAGTGTCTCTTGGGGATTCTTTATTGCAGTTTATTAACAATATGAAGCTTGGTTGATACGTTTTATATCGGGGTTTGGTCTAGTTGGTTGCCATTACACACAGATTCCCATTAGGTTAAACGAGCTAACTACTCCTCAAGATCAATACTCGAAACCGGGCCCAGTTGACGCTAAGTGGTGGCTGGTAAGACCCCGAGTTGCCTCCAAATACCCCCCTAGCGCTAACATGTATTAGTCGGTGTATGCAGGTAAAGACGATGTAGTCCGATAAGTTATACCAGTGCGAACTTGAATGCGCTGACCGAGACCAATAGCTTTGTTGATTGGAACATCAGTTTGCAACACTTTGGTCTATTCTATTTGGTATTTTTTCTCCTGGGTAGGGGCAAGGAGGATTCATGAGAAACTGGTGTCTGCTGTATTGTACTCTCCATTAAGGTTCTTCGACACTACTCCTGTTGGGAGAATAATCAACCGCCTCTCAAATGACATCGGGTAAGTTTCTTCCCAGTTCATTCTGCGGTGGTCTCAGCTGACAATAGTAGGTCTCTCGATTATAGCTTGGGCCCATACGTAAAGATTTTATTTGATCAGCTGCTCAACATAATCTTTAGAGCGGGGGTCATGACTGGATTGTTACCAGCCTTTTTGCTTCCTACAATATTGGTTTCCTTGATCGGGGTTACATGCGGCGAACTGTAAGTTTCCCACTAGTCCTGGGTTATCATCTTTCTGACAGAATTCAGTTATATTCGTGCCCAAACTGGCGTCAAGAGGATTATGTCTGTCAAAGAGTCTCCTTTGATTTCGCACTTTAGTGACACGATATCTGGTATTGTCACGATTCGGGCTTTCTCTTGTCAGGAGCGCTTTCTCGAGGAAAATATCAAGAAGATTGATGATTCCACACAGCCGTAAGTTCATTCCCTTCAGGATCCTTAACTCTGTGTATTAACGAATGTAGAAATGAGGTCAATTCTGGTCTGAATCGATGGATTGGAATCCGCACCAGTGCCTGTACTTCAATCATTGGTGCTGCTGCTGGAATCATAGCTCTTACGACAAAGGGCTCTTCCCCTGGTATGATTGGGTTTAGCATGTCAAATGCCTTAGCTTTTAGCTCCTCTATCCTTTCTGCTGTGAGGTGCTTCAATTCGCTCGAAGTGGAACTCAATTCCTTCGAACGTGTCAAGGAGTATATCGAAATGAAGCAGGAGCCTTCATCAAGGCCTGAAGCTGAACCTCCCGCTGCATGGCCTACTCAGGGTGACCTCAAGGTTACCGAACTATCAGTCAAGTATTCTGAGGACGGCCCGGAAGTCTTGAATAAGATCAGCTTCGAGATCAAGCCGAGTGAAAGGGTGGGTATCGTTGGAAGGACCGGGGCTGGGAAGAGCAGTTTGGCTCTTAGCCTTTTACGGTTCACCGAAATATCTAATGGAAGCATAGTCATTAATGGACTAGATGTTCAGAAAATCAATCTCGAGGCTTTGCGACAGCGCATTACGATCGTTCCCCAGGACCCTGTCCTGTTCTCTGGCACTATTCGGACTAACCTTGACCCTTTCGGTGGCCTGGATGATACAGAGCTTCAGGCCGCCCTTGATGGAAGCGGATTGGCGGGCGACAAAATGGATGAAGCTGACAGCGGCATCGCATCCGCGGCCACTTCGGGCACTATAACCCCAACAGAGGTCGAACCTAGCCCAGTTCCGAGCAAGCAAATCGGGCTTGACACCCAGATTACATCCGGTGGTGGAAACCTATCTCAAGGGCAGAGACAACTGTTAGCATTTGCTAGAGCCCTCATTCGGAGGTCGAAGTTGGTAATATTTGATGAGGTAAGCAGCCACCACACCTGAGCCGTCCCTCCCGAGTCAGCTTCTGATGGTTCCCCGGAATCTCATACAAATTATTAATGTCCAAAGTAGGCCACGAGCTCGACTGATTTGAAAACGTAAGGCTTTTGATTGGAATGGTCCCCATCTTGGCTAACAAGTTTGAAAAGAGACGAGCAAATTCAAGAAACCATACGGACAAGTTTCCCCGATTCAACTTTAATAACCATCGCTCATAGGTTACGTAGGTTTCCCGCATTAAGCCATAATATTTGAGGGTTTTTTTTTTCCCTGTCACACTAATTTTTCGCCATGAGCAGGCACTGTTATGTCCTTCGACCGTATAATTGTATTGGACAATCTCGGGAATGGTGGGGAGATAGTGGAGTATGTCTCTTTGAAATTTACAGTTGCGAGTATTTGTTTGCCGACTAATTTGTGAAGATTTGATACCCCATTCAATCTGCTGCAGAACCCCGAGGGCATGCTCTACAACCTAGCACGCAAGAGCGGGGAGTTCGAAGAGTTGCTGAAGTTAGCAAAGGGTGGGATTGGGGTCAGATAATTTGCTAGTGGCTCGATAGGTTTATTTCTTCCTAGTATAAGTAATTAGGGTTTGTCTAGTAACTTAGTGATGGACACGATCATGCTCGAGCATGATCGTGCCCATCACTAGTCTAGTTTGATAATATAATAGATACCTTTTTTACGTTATATGCTTTATGGCTAGATTTTCACGACTGGAATACTAATACCACCCTACCTCTGTGGATGGCTATTTTATGGCTTTATTGTGATGCCTACTCACGCGGCCGAATTGAGGCCGGGCGCCCTCCTAATATTACAGCCGTGATCGCTGGGCCAATATGCCAAGCCGAGTAATGAAATTCTATATAATATTATTATAATAATCATTGTAGTAGAAAATAGGTTATAACATATGCGGCCAAGCAGGTACTTATGAGGACAATACACAAAACCTCACTACAGAAAAAAACTTTCTTCATCTTCCTCCAGGTCCCCTTTCGTCCCATCACGTTCTCTTTCTTTCCTAGCCACACCCAGAAAACTTCTTCCAAAACATTTCGTCCCTGAATCCCTTGAATCCGTTTCGTCTACTTACAGAGTTTTCCTAGCCTTTCCTTTTGAACAATTCTGATACCTTCGCCTGTTTTGCTACCGTTGTAGTGTGACACTTGCTCGTTCCATACCCCTTGGATTTTCGTGGACAAGATGCATGGCAACCAAATACTCCCCAGCACTCTGCACTTCAACCCCACCAAAATAAACTGCTCTAGCTTGGCCAAAACTAAATCGTTTGGTAAACCTCTTTTTGATTAAGAGAGTAGGCCTCCTATTCTCTGCAGTTTGACCAAATAGTCTTTATTTTTATTTTGGTTATCAGTATGGTAGGGCGGTTGGAGTGGTGTTTGTCATAAGCGAAGCTTTTCCTTGATGTTCGGTTGATTTTGCCCAAACACAAGTGCGACCTTGACCCTTAGATAAAATGCCATGCCAAAAAAGAATTTACAATCTATAGTACTAGGACAAAACTTTTCGTCCGATGCCCTTTTTATACCAAAAGTGCCCATCTTCACCACGGCACACCACCCTCTCTCATTGCGCAATGTCTATCAGAATCAGCGAAAATTTGTCCCTTGCATTAGCAAACCCGTAGACAACAGGATGAAATTTACAAAATCCTTAAATATTTACCAAGTGATAGAGAAAAGGTCATTTAAGTATCTGGTATCAGTTGCCATGCACTTTTTTGTATGGAGCCCTATACAAAATCTAAGTCACTTTCACACTAGTTGACACAATTATAAACAATGAAGACAACTTTGATTCCTTTCACTTCTACTTGCAGAGGCTTGAATAGATAGTCATTCCCTAGCTGATGGAAAGATTTCAAGTGTTTTTATATAAGTAATGTTGAGAATTATTTGTTTAAAAATGCCCATTTTTGGTGTAAAAAGGGCATCGGACGAAAAGATTTGTCCCGTACTTTATATACAAAATAGCACGAATTCGCAACATATGGGGCATAGTGTAGCAATTAAAGTTTTAATACAGGTCACAAGTTATTATGCTGCAAAAAGTGCGCCAGCCTTACTAAGTGAGAAAAAGCAATCGTTGAAGTAAGAGCACTTTTTCTTACAAGTGCACTAAGTCATTTGTGTGCTCCTAGGCACCGATCGTAGAATCGTTTTACAATCCGAATTTTTTTTCCATCGCAACCAGTTAACAAAGCAGTTTTTTAAATTGCATAACAGTTACACTAAGCAGACAAGCTCTTCCTCAGCCTTTCCATCACAGGTTCGAGTAATCCTACTCTCCACCCCATTTGTTTAACCCATTCAACTTTCCCGCAAAGGATTCGCCCCCACTTGGCTTTCCTGAAATTTGCTACCTTAAGGCTGCAAAAGTTCCCATCCTTGTATCACTACACCCCTCCTTAACCTCTTTCAGTGTGCCTCTTAATATTCTGCCTCAGTCCAGCTGAGATCTGAACCTTGCAGCTTGAGCTTCTACTGCGCATGAGCTTCTACTGCGCATGAGGCTCAAGTTAGGAATAGAAGGGCATTCAACTTGAGATATCTTTGAAAAACTGCATATAAGGTGCAAATTCTCCCCCCGCCCAGCGCTCTTTCCTCATCAGCTCTCTCACTATCAACTTACTACAAAGCAAAGACTTTATATACTCTAGACTTCATATAGCCCTCTGCATCCACCATCGACATTATGACCATTCGTTCTGTTCTCGCTTCTTATAGCTGGAGTTGCCCCACCAATGGGACCGTGATCCGTGTCTGCTACCAAGACTCGGCGGGGAATATCAGACAAACCATTTACGATGACAAGCTTGGTTGGTATACTGACCCCTGCGGAATCATTGCTAGCAGGGATCTCAACTATGGGCTGGCAATCACGGGCTGGGCTAGTGGGGATGAGGTATAAGAGTTAAAGCTATCCACAGTCTGCGTCGTTTGATAACATACTCACATACCCTAGGAACGCGTCTACTTCATCGGAGTAGATGACAAAATTGCTGAGGTATTTCACCTCTTGCATATCCAGAATCCTTTTTATACCACCAACTAATATCCCCACTTCAGCGCCGCTTCAGCAGGAGCAAAAACGGATGGCACGACGGCGAACTTACGGGAAAGTTTACTGCTGCTCATCACTCCCAGCTTTCTGCCATAAGCTATGAGGCCAACGGCACCTGGTGCATCCGTGTCTACTACCAAGACAAAGACAATATGATTCGTGAGCTCTGCAGAAATGGTGAAGGAGCCTGGTTCGAAGGCTACATCTTCCCCGCATCCGCCATCCAGGGCAGTAGCATTGCTTGCTCGCATATCATCGGTGGAACCTGTTCCTACTCCCTCTATTACCAGAAACTCGATAGTACGTTCGTTGAGTATATTTCTCACAACTCTACTCAGTGGCGTGTGGGTAAGTCATTCACCCCCCAAAGAGCTGTACCATTGGCCCCCCTAAAATCTTACTTCTCATGAAAGGCGACTTCTATTCCCAGCTCCTGTATGACCCTGGTGCGTACATTGCTAGCGCCTCATACAGCAAAGAGGGTAAAAACCACCACCAGGTCTTCACCATCGACCGTGATAACAAGCTTTGCGTAACCAAATTCGACGGCAGCTCCTGGACCCAGGCATCGCAGCTTACAGACACCCTCCCGCGCACCACCGCCGCTGCTACCGCAATTATCGACCATATCCCAAAGGTCAGGGTCTACCTACAGATCGCCGGTGGCCAGATTGCCGAGTGGGGTACCAACGACGGAATGACTTACTCGCTGATGAAGAATCCTCTCCCGATAGGTTAGCTCCGGATCAGAAGCTTATCTCTAGTCCTTGGTTAAGAATTGATTATTAGCCTTGGGCACAGCGCCTATTACTTTTTTCTTTACATAAGAGTGGGATTAGGTTGGACATAACGGAGATTCCGGTTTCTGGGTGGAAATGAACTCCTAATGCTATTGTCTTTCTGTCAAATACCTACACTCTCTCTCGAATAATGGATATGATTGTGACATCAATGTTAGGTTCATGACCTATTATCGTGAAGGAGATAATGATGGAGGTTCGACGATCGTGTGCAGTTGACAGGAGGAAAGGAGTGTAATCGTGTATATTCTTCTATGGAGGTTGCTAGCTAAGTTCACTTAAGTAGTGAAAACTCTGCTCGTGTACGTGAGCCCTATATTCTCTACATGCCCTAATCGCTCCTCCATAGGGTTGCGCTTCCTGTTACCTGCGCTCCGCGATACAACGTTCTGCTACTGGGATTATTATACCATCAGATAAATCAACCCTAACAAGGACGAAGTATCAGGCCGAACCCAGCTCTTGTAGGCAGCCGAGACGGGAAAGACAGTTGGTAAATCTCCTACTAACAAGTCAAAAATATATCAATCCCAAAAGGTATGAGAGATTCCGCTAAACGCCATTCTCGTTAGCAACCGATTCTATGGAACAGTGTTCGCAACAGGGTAGTTCGTCCGTCTTAAAGCTGGCCGAGGATGGGTGACCCCATGTCGTACCGTCTAGTCCTCCAGAAAATTTACCTAGCGATTCAGAGCAGTAGACATCAAGCCCGGTGCTCCCTCACCATTGCCTAAGGAACGATTCATTTTTTCCCCCTCCCTCTGCACCATCCAATCTGCACTTTCTTTTATTACTGCCTTTATAGTGCCCATCTGTAGTATGTGTTATATTCAGAACTAGTTGATCGCCCTTGACCTGTATAGCTACAAGACCTCCAGAAATCAATCGACCCTCGACACCCAAGCATCCAAAATATCACCTGTTAGCTAAGAACACGGTATTTGTGATAGCGCATTAGCGAATAGGAATAGTGAGGTTTAGAGGACTTCTTGTGGATGCACGCTCGAAGAGCTGTGTTAGGCAGTCTAGGGCAACGGATGACGACCCTTGAAAAGGTAGAGTACAAGGGACTATGGGTAACGGTGGGTGACAGTTTACAGTATGGGGCTATAACCTCTTCATACCAACTCAACGTTAAAAGGTGGTCTCCAATTATATACGTCAGTGTTGTCTTTTTACTAGATAGGAGAATTAGAAAGATCCATTCAACGCTGGGAAGAAACATGCATAGATGTGGAGATAAATTGGAAAATTATTGGGTGGAGTAGACGCGGACTGACCCCAAATATCTCCCCATGGCGCAATTCCTAGCTGTGTCTTGCGGCAACTATTATTGCTTCTTTTTTAATTTCCATAATTCAATATTAATTCAACATGCTCTATACTGAGATACTAGTATAGTTGCTTCAATATACCATGAATCTTAGGGGATTAGCCCCACCCCACGGAGTATAGAGTTGCATTGTATATTGTTTATCAATTCCTAATTCGTGGGTGCTAGGTACCAGCCCATGGTATTATATAAACGAAATGCTGATGCTCACCCTAACCCTAAGCAACACCTGGTATCGACTACCCTAGCCCCCCAAGATCCCTCATCATTGAGAACACCCCTCGACACTCTAGCGCTCTAACGCTAACTGGGAAGACAGGAGTATAGTATATAAAACACAGTTGAGGCATTTCGATCCTTCGGTGATTCACCACGCATATTTCTAGCCCTCCATGCACGTCCTCCTCTCTCCGCACTTCTCGAAGGAAATCCCTTGAGAAAAAGCCTTCTCCGTAAATCGTGACAGCTCCAGAATCGATAGAACGGCCACCAACGTTCCTGAATCGTAAGAAAACACCTGGCAACATCTCCAACGCACGAGCTACCTTCAGGGCACCTGACAAGATTGTGTTTGTGCATTTGTAAGTGTAAACACTAACCTAAGAATGATTCTTAATAATATTATAGAAGTGTGGGGAAAGGGTATCGCCCTTGCCTTTCCAACCATGCGAGGGCGAATACGGCATGACTCTGAGTCTAATAAAACCGGCACACCGCGTAAAATGGAAGGGAACAAACGGAAAGAAAAAGGAAAAGTTGAAAATTCACCCCACTTCCATTCTTACTAGTTTCCCACCTCTTCCCGGAATCCTCAGCCTATCTCCACAGTGCTCCATAGTGTTCGCTAGAAACGAATATTCTACTATGGCGGTCTACAGTCCAGCAGATATGGCTACAGAAGATATCTCGCTCTATCCGGCAGTCATCCCTGATGAAAATTACCACCTCAAAAACACTGAGCAGACAGACTATAAATCATAGTCCAGTCCAGCCCTCAAATCCAAAAAAAGAAACCCGCCGAGATCATAATGATTATACCCACCCCATAGCGAAGCCCTGCTCTGGTCCGCTCACTCTACTACTATGTCAGTTATTAGTTATCCTCCGACAGTTCGGAGTCACTAAAATTCCAATGATGTAGGCTTTTAGGCTTTGTTCTCTCGTTCCACGCTCCTCAAGCTGACTAGTCAAAGCATAAATATATGAGATATAATGAAATCGTCCTAATCGTTCCATCGCTTCCCACACCTGTCTATATCTCTCGATGTATTTCATTGCTTACTCCAGTGAGCTTACTCCAAAGACAACAAAGGAACCATAATTGTAAAACCATCTCCGCAAATCATTCTAATTCCAGAATAAATACGGTTTCTCAAGACATTCTGCAAACCTCCACGGTCAACCCCAGTCTACTACACACTCCCGGCAGCCCCCACATCTAAGCTTATCCATCAAACTGACGAATATCAGCTTCCACCAACTCTAACCCAAACTACAACACCTTGAGAATCGGGATTTATAAGGGTCCTTGTCTACAAATATCTGCGATACTTCAGGCATTCTTAGCACAAATCTACAATTATAAGAGAAAGGACAAGCCTACAAAATCCCTCAACTTATCTTCACTTCAATTGATATGTTTTTTCCTTAGCCGCAACTCCTTGCATCATACCTCTCACATTCTACCTGGTCCCATAGCAGTGCCTACACTCAACAATAATTTACATGAGCCCACAGCATGTTTGTAAAGACCTATTCCACTGAATTGAAAAGATCCACAGAAGATCATTAGTGCCATGCAGAGTATACCCAGTGTTCCCAACCGTCCCGTCCGAACGCCAGGGCCCTGGCGTCCTATAGTCCCGTCCGTCCCGGGCAGGGTGGGTAAGGACGGCCGGGCACGGCGTCCGTCTTTTGTAAACACCGTAGTCCTGTAGGTTGACGGCCCGGCCCTGCAGTCTTTTTGGAAATGGTAACCCCCGGTAGGTACCTACCGTCCTGAGTAAGAACGGGTATCTCTTATAGGCCCTGGCTGCTCCCCGTATACCCCCATCACTACCGTCTCGGCCCTGTCGTCACCCATATCGCCTAACACATTGCCTATAGGCTGCATAGTCGCTCCACACCTCTGCCTGGGTGAATAAATATAGACCTGAGAGACGAAGATTAACTATTTTGAGAAATCCTAGCGATAAAGCAGAGTCCGCCTCCCTTGGTCTCATTCACTCAGATCTTGTACTCTCTAAACCTTCTACCTTACCTTCCAGCGAAATTTGATACATGATAGTAGAGCCTGAGCTTCGCTACATTAGAATCTACATTAGAATAAAAAAGTTTCACTTCTTAATAACACTGACCTAATGCTCATGAAATCCGAAAATGAAACATAAACTAAGACACCTATAGGGCCCGGCCGTCCGTCCCGGGCATAGGTCAGGACGGACTGCAACTGGGCGTCCGTCCCGGGCAAAGGTCTCAAACTTGGCGTCCGTCCCGTCCTAGGCGAAAGACGGACGGACTAGACGCTTAGGAACACTATATACCTTCGCCGAGTCTCAAACCCAAATCTCTAATAAAAACTCAAAAACAAGTTTGGTAGCCCTATGAGGTATAAAGAGATCTAGCCCTCGAACAAATAGAAGAAATTTGGTGCAGGAAGTCTTCCAATAATGGGGTGAAAAGCAGGAACAAAGGGTTAACATATCATAAGCAAGCACTCAAGGATATTTGAGAACTATTACACCACATTATCAAAGATATCATAGGTCTCACACTCATGAGAGCGTATTCTTTATCCCACCAATCTAGTCTACCGGGGTATCTTATAATTACAACGTACTCAGTTACAAACGACCGATACCAGGAAGGGTGGAAGGAGGCAAACCTGAGACTCCCGCCAGTGGTGAAATCACTACATAGATTGACTCGTGCGCCCTAGGACTTGAGGCTTCGAAATTTGCTCAATCATATGAGGCATGCAAGCATGTTACCATCGCACTACATGTTCTACCGTACCACAAAATTACTGATCCGGTGGGCCCGGATTTCCGGGGAGGTTGCGCGATTCAGATAATTGGTGAAAGGAGAGAGCGCTAGCTAGAACGTAGACAATTAAAATATCTGTGCCGAGAAGTAACTAACTTGATGACCGGGAGGCCACAGCCCCATAAGGAGATAAAAATACATCTCATTCTCTCATCTTGCGAATTCAGCCATACAATTGCTCAGTATATTTCCAATTCTCGAGTGACGAGCTTTATATTATAGCGCTCGTAAAGAATTCGAATAACGTCCACGGTACTAACAAACTCCCGAGACTACCAAGGTATGTTTCCTCATTTCCAACCCGCCTAATGTATGGTAATCCCCGATGAAATGAGTTTGCGACGCAGGTTAATCTTGTTTCTTTGCAGCTTAGAGCCCTTGAAAGCAGATTCCCCTTGTGAAGTCTATAGATCTTTCACGGATCGAAGAAAATAATCGCGTAAATTTTGGGTGGGTTTACTCCAGGTATCACTCGGAATCTGAGACATGAGGCTCATGGCAACCGTCTGATGAACTCTCCTACAGGTAGCATTTTTTCGTAGCCTCATGGATTAGTCAGCTCCATAGCCCAGCACAGTTCTCAAGGTTCCGTTCCTCACTAAAGCCGCGTCACGCCCCTGACTAAATGTTGCTCCACTATTGCTATAATGATAGACATCTATGATAGCACTCGTACAGCACCACCGGAGCACTTTGCTAAGACTATTTGTCAAAATTGCCTACGGAGGATTATTAATCACTCCGATGAAAATTATGGCTCCGTTAGCTGATTTTACGGAGTTGTCCTCTGCACACCGATAGAGAGAGAAACTGGAAATTTTATAAAGCTTGAATAAAATACAAGGGTTTAAAGTTGGTCAATGCGGGGAGGAGGCATACTGCATAATATCAAAGACATGTGAATCAATCCATCAGATAAGCGACAAAACCAAACTGCAATAGGCTTAGCTGAGCATGTTAACAAAGTCACCAACACCAGTTAACGAGATCCGATAGGTTCACCTCGCGCGAGCCATACCGCGTGTTTTTTCTCTGAACGGGAGGATTAAGCGCATGGGCGAAGCAGTGGATCGCACGAGTTTGTTTTTACTGTACGCGTACAGCGGTGCAGCAGCGGTAAGCAGTTCGCGGCCGAGAGGCTAATGGCCGAGTGCTTGGGATTCTTTTCCAAGGTTTCCGGAACACAAGTTACGGGTCCGTGGCCCGACGGCAGTTCCCGCGAAGTGTGGCATCCGTGAAGCGCTACTAGTGAAAGCCCGCGGGCATTAACAATCGTCGAGTGTTATCGAATCAGCATGTACGGTAGTACCGATCCAAATGAGCGTTCCTTACATCGGCTTTGAGTGGGGCCGAGAGATGCCGCCGCCGTCACCAGCTTTAATGCTCGTGCCATCGTGGGGCCGATAGATAACACCGTTACGTGGATCTGACAAGCGAAAGCGGCGTGTAGCAACGAGCCGTCTTTTGCCCCAAGTTTGGCGTGCGCTCTCGTTGAATTGCTGCTTTAAAGAACTATTATTGAATAGGAGAAACTGCCGAAACCTGTGTGGTTGAGAAGCCTGGCACATAATTAAACTAGTAGCCTGTTGGTTCGGTCGAAACTTGAAAGGCCTGTATCATGATTGATGAAGGTGCAGCGAGCTGGGAAAGCATATCAGGCAAACTCAACATGACAGCAAACAATAGGCAATCGAACAAGTACAAGCATGCCAGCATGTTTGAAACCGAGACCGCAGTTTTAAAAATACTAATCTCTGTGTCACGGGCTGCTAATTTAAGTGTATTCTTGTTCTTCAGGGTTTGAGGCTCATTGAAGGCGACCCAATACTTGGACTCCGGACCTTTCTCAAGACGCTCTTGATTGGCTGCCCGCATCTCACAATGTTCACATGCGCACCACGATCCCCCCCCCCTTTTTTTTCCCGTCTTTGGTCGTCATTTTCCATTTCTAAACTCCGAATACTCCCCTCAGTGCTATCCGTCGTAGAGGTCACCACCGTCTCACCGCAACCAAAATAATATCGAACTATACAAAACGTCATAAACAAGGCCAGGCACCACCTCTCAGGGTGCAAGGAATGCGTGTAAGATTCAACTGAGGACAAGAGATGCGGCAAATGCCTGCAAAAGCTCAAGAAACGCATAAATTTCTCTTGTTGTCCAATACCGGTACCGTATTTTTCTACCTGGCCAATAATTTTCACCAAGCCACGGCGTGGGCATGCATTTCTTTTGGCGTGGGTGGTGCACCCTAGACTTTCCGGGCAAACCAATCTCTCACATCCGATGCGAAAGAAGAAACAAACACACTCGATAGGGATAAGGCGTTCCCTTGATTCCCCGGTGAGCCCGGGATCGGTAAAGTTTCTCGGTACTTCATTGTGCTGTGCTGTCGGTGAAGCGGTCCTCTTTCGAACCGATCGCCGTGTCTCGGGAGTTTCGGGTTGCGAATGGCTGCATGCTGTACGAGTAGTGAACGTGGTTGGCGTTCCATAAAACAAGCGGGGGCTGAGGGGAATGAATTAGATCCGAGATCGAGTGAATTCTGCTTCTAAAGTTGGGATCATACGATGCGCCTCGTAGGTTCGGGAGGCTCGGGAAGTTCCTCATCTATGAAGAATCATATTACCTTCAAGGGGCTGGCGACTGTGTGGTCATTGTTCAGCTAGAGGCACCATTCCCCACTTTTCCAAGCCGCAGTGTAGATAAAGCACAGTACTGCCACTAAAATTACGTGTACCGAGTTAAGAGAAAACGAGAGATCGTTTCACACCCGTACCACCTTGACACTGCTTATCTAGACCTCTTTCTAAGCGGCGAACCGGGGTAGGGGTAGCTCTCACCGTCCTGTTTCGAATCCCTGATACGGTGGAATATGCAACTCATCGGCTCTCACTCGAGTAATCGGAAAAGTGTGGTTGGTCAATCGCATAGTATACGGTAGATGTGCCGCTTCACAAATCCCAATTCTCGTACACTTAGCATTCCCGGTTCGGCAACCCTTCCAGAATGTCTGGGAGGAAATTCCAGCGCCACCTTGCCCGCGTAGGAAATTTCTGACGTCTAAGCATGAACCTCTTGCGCCTCCAGTGAATTGAAGGAGGATACCACCGCCAGGTATTGCGGGTAAGTCCGCCATTTCTGGACGGCGCATCGTGGCAAACGTGTGAGGAAACTTCAATGGGGCCCCCTATGGCCTCACAATGCACCGAATATTTAACCCATTTGCTACAAGTCAGTTATTCATTGTTTCCCACGTGCAGCATAAAAGTTGGAATACGTGAGAAGTGTCAGGTTGCACGATAGCATTCCTGCTTGTCACCCCCACTCCCGACAAATGCTTCCCCGGCCCTGTATCCCCTTCTCGGCTTTCTGTCGCGGGGGATCTGTAATCTTAGAGTGAGCGATAGAGCAGGCTTAACATGAACGTTCCAGGGTTTTCATCTGTAACTAGATGTGACGCACATGCGGGTGTTCCTAGATTATCTACGGCTCGTGATATCTAATGATAGATACAGCAGCCCTAGATTGGACGCTGGGTCAAAGAGTTTATGCGAATATAATGACAGCATTGGTTTGGTTGGTTCGCATGTGGGGCCTATGCGAATAACAGCGGATGCCTCCAGGGTTTCTATCTCACATTACTATTCACGGACATAATTGGACATATAGGTTTCTACCAATGTCTCATGTCGGTCGAATTGCGACTCTCCCCGAATGGCTCATCATGCCTTCCAACAAGATTGTCGTCTCCTGCAAATTACTGCCAACCCAGGCATCTCAGCTGATCTTCGGTGCTCGAACCCGATCGACGAAACGACCCGCGAGGTGCCGGCTATCTACCGCACGCTCCAACCTTATTGGTAGTATCCTGGAGATGGTGGAACCTCATGTCTGCAAGTTATGGTGCAGTACAGTACACGTCAACCGACAGCTTACCAGAGACCCCTGCTTCGAGATACAGACTGAGCAGAAATTGTTCCTTGGAGAAAGACTATGGAAAATATTTGCACCGAGCGTATCAGCATTTGGCCACCTTGACCAACCAACGAAATCCTCGAACTGTTGGAACATAGAGCAAATATCGCGGTATCATTAGGCGCCTAGGAATTTGGTAGGCTGCGCTCCCGTCCTTGTAGAATTCCTTCCAGTAGAGATGGATACGAAGCAGGTTAAACTCAAATGCCACCAGCGGTTCAATAGCAAATAGAGAGCACCGTGTTGGATCATCGATGGCGAATTCCATGAGATCTGCCCTAATGTACAGCCCTTTAAAATTCGTTCATTGTCCACTGGAATATAGCTTGTCCTCTAGTGAAAGGGATTTCGAGCTTATCTCAACTCTTAAAACAAACGAATATAGAGGACTCACTTAGCTCACCGAGGCCCTCCTGTGCAACACATATGACTCCAGCAAAGCAGCAGAATCATCTCATATTCTCGTTTTTGAAAAGGTCGCCGGTGCTGGAATTTCTCAAAGATTTTTTTTTCCCTCTGCTGCAACTTCTCACCGCCCACTTTCCTGCTTTCATGAGCCTTTACCTTCAGTCAGAGAATTACGGCAGTCTGAGATTCAGCCTGGCGTGTAGAGAGGAAACTTCTGGACAGCTGCGGGAATGGCAAATCGGCGACCTTTGAGAAGGCGACAATAAATTCGGTCCCAGATTTCTCCAACAGTGTATTTGTAGTAGTGTCTAAATTCACACATTTCGAAAATGCGGTGACTTTTACAGGAATATCTTATAGGCTAAAAGGGCCATGTTCGGGGAACTTTCGGGCTGAGAGCATCTCCGCATGCCAGTGGCCGCTTTTAGTGAGCAATTTAGAAATCAGAGTTGCCCTTGACAGGAGTGCATGAACTAGAAAGCGACTACAAGTCTCGGTGAGAGATCAAACGGCCATTATGAGCTGTATGCACTCGGAGCCTATGTGAAGGGAATGTAAGCTATCCTAGGCTCAAGTATGCATCGTGAAGTAATTATTTCTCATTGAAACCTGGGTTGGCCAAAGCCCGCAGGAAGGCTCTGTTTTCTGGCCAAGGGCTCAGCCTAAGAATGAGCACGGGAAGTCGTACCTCGTGTGGATCTCCCTATCATTCACCTCTCTCATAGCGTCGGTCACCGCTCGATGACCAGAAAAAGTACTAGATTTCCACTGTTGTCTTTCCCGAGATCCCCCGCTTTTCATCTTAGACAGCCCATGAATCCTGCTACACCAACACTACCCAATGAATTCTAAATCACGATTCATCACTCAGGAGATAGCATTTGCGTCAGGCAATCCAGACCACGATCCCCGTCCTCAAGCTTCGTCAGTCGCACTAGCATAAGGTTGTTGCGCGTTAGTGCCAGAGCTTCTAGACCTTTTGCCCCAATCCTTCTATAACCCTGGCCGGACATTATTAGGAAGCATTTGTGCTAACAACTCCCGACATGTCGCCGCTGCGGTGGGAGGCCACAGAAGGAGCTCTATGGAATACCGGTACTTGAGCATAGTCACATGGCTCTTCTAGACTATCAAACGTTTGTTAATGTCCAGTCACGTTGGGCGTTGTACCAATACTGATCCATACCGCTTCGTCATCTCGCCACTACCTTCCTTCTCATAACAGCACAACAACGAGCACCCCGATGGGTATTTCCTCCCGGGGAGCCGTCGAGTATAGCTCTCTTGGTAAGTTTAGTAGCCTAGAATGCCACTGGCGAGTGACCAAATATGATTTCTTATTCGACCTAGGTTCAATAAGTTCTAGCCTCGAGGTATCTTGAATTATTACGTGCATTTTGTGTTGGATTTGTGATATCAGGGCTAGGCTAAGTTGTATTACTTCTCAAAGGACGGCTTAGATCTAACACCATGCCTGATTAAATCCAGCACGTCTCGTTCTCGCTTTTTAGTTTTTGTTTCAAAATCTGCAAGACATTCCGGCCGCCAGCTGGAGTACTGCCAGTGTACTTGTATATGTACCGTACAGGTACTAACGTTCCCGAGCGCAAGGGTACAGGTACCTCAGGAAATTCCCCGCACAATCAGATTCGGTGATAATCAGGGACAGTGGGCCCAACTCTAAGTTATCTTCCGACCCGACTTCTCTCTCCCCACATCCCGACGGGCAGGGTTTCTCTTCAATAATTTTCTTTTGGTCTTCCGCTTGCACTGTGCCGTAAGTACCGTATCGTAATCCCTCACAATGAGCTAAGGAGGAAGGAAAAAGGAAGGAAAAAAAAGCAAAAGAGAAATGAAAAAGAAAATAAGAATGAAAAAAAGAAAAGAGAGACAAAGACCACACAACCGAATAATGACAGCGTGGGATACGGCATTTCCAACCAACCACTGAGACTCGGGTACCGCACTGCCGCACTAGCTCAAGTGCTAGGGCAGAGGCTTTTCGTACTCGTTACTAGCAAGAGGTACCCGAAAGTAGGGCGGTTTATTTTTGCACAAGCACGAGTGCTCAGGTGCGCATTTTTCTTGCAATATATCTTTTAGTCCCTGCTTTCGGGTCTCTCTTGCCTAGGGAGAGTGTAAGGCGGGGATTATTTCGCAGGCCAACCTAAATTAATTAATTAAATGTCCCTAACTTTATCTGGGGTAATTGTACAAGGCGCGGCAAGAAGTCATGGGACATTTACCTGGGGTTATCTAGCTAAATCTATCCCTGTCTGTTTCGATTAATGAGTCCCATGCCTTGCACTTTTGCAAGTAGAACGACCGATGGGATTTGGCGATTCAGCTAGCTCTAACCAAACCTCTAGATGTCTCGGATCATCCACATTACCATGGCTTCCGTAAAAAAAAACGGCAGGAAGCCCGGCCTGAAAGCCACGGATATTTCCCGATAAAACCTGTTAGTTATCACACGCTTTCTACTACTAGTATAAGGCGAGAAACTAGATTCATACGGTAGCGCCCTTGGGATCGCATTAGGATTTGTTCTCTTCTTCGCGATTTCCCAACTAATCACCTCGAAAAGTCGCCGTAGTGTGGTTGAAGTGTGATCAGTTAATCGTTTCATAACCAAGCCTTTGCCATAGCGTTCCGAATGCTGACTTTACCTTTTTACTTTTTCCCATAAAACAACATATTCAAAATCGGGGTGTGGTCGGTGGTCGGTGGTAAGTTCGCTGCTCACGCTATCTTGGGGAATTTCGGCCATCTACAGCGTCCACCTGTGTAAGATTCGCTGGTGAGAGCACGTGATTTGTATTCTCCGATTCGATCCCTAGAAACTGAGGAACTGATTGCGGTGAGAAGAGGGCAAACCCCGATGCGCCATACAAAGTGTGATATCGTTGGTGGGCATCCCACCGCCAGTTCTCATTCGTCCGGAGCTTTGTCAAGCTCAAATTGGGTTTTCTCGAATTTATGCGTGTGGGCTTCGTTGATTGAACCCTGCACAAGCACATCAAGCAGCCGACCGACCCCTTTGGGACTTTCGTTGGTCGCTATCGAAATAAGCATCAGCCATCACCCCACCCAAACCCCGGAACACCAAAACCCGAGGTGTTGAGGGCTTGATATTGTCGGTGTGGTCTGTAGAAGCTTTGTGGCCGAAACTGTCGGGGTGATCCTTATTGGCTTCGAGGCTCTCCTCGATTCGTCTAGTGCATTTTACGAGTGGGAATATCCGTCATATATCGGGTTGTACTTGACATTTTGGAGCGCATTCTGTGAGGATTAATCTGTAACTCTTCCTAAGTCGAGGAAGTTTAAGACTTGCAGAGGCCCGAGCGCGCGGTGAGGGATAGGCAACTCTCTAAAGGGTCGCAATTCGATCGCCATGGTCATACGTAATCACTCGAGAATGATTGCACGGCCCCACAACTTGCGTACCTCACAACTTGCGTACCTCCTAGGAAGGAGGGCAGGAGGCGTGAGTTGCTGGGTGAGGCCCAATGACAGAGATCAATGTCAGCCTGCCTTCTCGTTTAGTGCGTGGGCGAATAACAAGCCCCATCTCGCGCCTCGTTACTCATTATTCTCCGATAGGGCAACGGGAGGGCATAACAAAAACCACACTGAATACCGTACTCTAGTAAAATCGGACCCTACTACCAAGAAGAGAACCAAAGGACTGCCGGTACCGTAACAGTTCGAGGCTGCTGAAAGAATTGTCCGATTGGAAATTCTGAAAAAAGGTAAGAAAAAGAAAAAAAAAAATCGTTCGATATACTGATTTATTTGCTTTATTTGCTTTTTTTCATTCTATTCTGTCCGTCGTTCCTTACCGACAAATATTATGCCGCTTCAACACGAGATTTCTGTGGTTCGGTGCAGGATCAACGTCCACTAGGAAGTCGCGGTTTCGAATTAAATGGGAGAGTTACCAAAACGTTAGTTTCGGTAAAGCAAACTATCCCTTTTACTCTGCTTGCGTCTCTTTCTCTCCTTTTGGTTTATCTGCCGTCCCTAGAGGATGAACAGCAGTCGCACACAAGAAATATTTTGTGAGGGCCAAGACTGTCCAAGCGCCAGCAGAGGTGCCCCGAACAGCCTAGTCCAGTTCAATACTCTAGCAGCCTACCTGAAAGCTGGAGAACGGAATTTCCCTATTATCAGATATTGACGGCGGGCCAGTCACCGAGGACTTCGGCGAAAAAGAAGATGAAAAAAATCTACTCACTATCCAGAGAGATTTCATCCCAATTAATTTTTGAATAAAACTCTTGTCATAGATGATCACTCGGGATATATCCTTTATAGGAGGGAAAAGCAGGGGGTAGCAGGATGCGGGGAACGCTGTGTTTGAGGCTAATAATCTTAGCCACGCGATAGATTACATGGTGCTGCTATTGGTACAACTATAGTATAAGATTTTCATAAAAGTTAATCTTTTTCTCATACCTGGACCTTGCTCAAGGCGCATGCCTTGCCTCGGCGTCGTCTGAGACAATGACCGCCGAAGAATCGGATAATCCCCAAATAGTCGAGCTAGGCACGTTTTGATTCTTCCGTGGCAAAAAAAGAGATAGTGGCTGCCTAGGAATGAGGTGACACAAGTAAAACGGGGACCACAAAGCATCAGGCAAAGGAGGTGGAACACAGCTGAATCGAAAAAAACTACAGCCTTCGGACAGGGTAGGCCAACCGGGGATGCAATGTCACTGCACAACTAACGTTTAAATGCAAGAGAACAAAAATGAATAATACAACCTCATTATTATCCAAGTATTTTGGCCCCCGGGGCACCAAGTATCAAGGAGAAAATCTTTGGAGGCTAATGAGGGGTTTAGTACTAGTAGTTAATTCCAACTAATTGTCCCTTCCTCCTACTTTTGATTCCCCACCCTTTGTCCACCACTAAAGGCTTCCAGGGAGCCCCAGCATTGCGCTTCTAGCGATAAACCTTAGCCTCGGTCAATAGCTTTAGATACATTCACTTTCAGAATCGTGAGGAAAGGCATGGGGGGGTCTCGTGGATTAGTTATGCCTAGTGGTCGGTTCCTTTCGGCTAGAGACACGCTCTAGCTTACTATAGGAATCGGGGAATAGTTTTCTTGAGGTTTTCCTTACAAAGCGCTTCAAATCACAAGCCACAAATTAGGGTATAATAGCAAGTCCCCTAGGCTGCCTGTTAGATTACCCGTCTAGACTATAATATTATGGAATCCAACCTCTTATATACGAAGGTACCTTCGTAGGGCCTAGAAGTGCTATAGAGGGTCTAGGGATTCTCACCAGCTAGCCGGATATTCATCGTAAGTGTTTCACTAGTTGAGTGATGCATCAACTGACATAATTCAGGGGGCTGCAAATCATAGATTTCCCCTCTTCTCCCCTTCATTGTTCCCCTCCCCCGACAGCCGTTGAAGATGTGGTTGGCTCTGCTGCACGAAAGTAGGAGCGCCGGGTGGTCCAGGACGAGGTTTCCCCCGTTCCGTGGCGTGCTCTTTTGGTAGTATTATAATAACGCTATAGGAAGTGGGTGTAGTACTATACAAAGCAATTAATCCAATGAACCATCACATCCAGGTCCAAAGCATCTTCATTGAGTTCTTACCTCCAGGGAGAAGTAAGTTATAATCACTATTTTACACACAGCATCTTGCCTAAAAAGAGAATAAAATATTCCACTACCGGAGACTTCGTCTGTGGAATGTTCCATAAATTCCTGTGAACTATGAAAATTCTTCGTAGATAGGTAGAATTGTATTCTAGCCCCTTGTATTTGTTATTCGGCATTTGAAATTCTGAATAAACGGTCTCGGTTGCTGCTCTGATGAGGAGGAGGAGAAAGGATCGCCAGGATCACAGGTCGTCCTTTTTGCCTTCCCCAGCCGAAAAAAAGTCCTCTGTGGGTGGTACGTTTTAGGTGCTCACGATTGACCACCCCTGAACAAACAAACAGCTGCCAGAACTTAATCTTGCAACAGCGTATAGCCTATCGGCAATCCAGCTTCTATTGAGCAAATCGAGATGATGGGGCGGGTGTTTCACCTGTTTTCATTATTGCATTTGCCAGACTTCCACTCCCTGATCTGATCCTGCATAGATGATGAAATTCAAAGGTATCGTGTTATTCGCGCAGGGTGGTATACTCGGTTTACGGCCTGCTCTGGAAAGGTAGAGAGATAGGTGGTTCGATGTCTTGCGCTATTACCATCCTCTTGGCTACAGTACCTTTTGATCCATTACCCCGGCGAAACCCCAATCTTCGGCTGCAGAAGCCAACTAGCACGCTCCGCATTATCACCATACGGCTCCACTTTACTTTTTATTCACAACCGTTGGAGTGCATGAGCGCTAGGCATCGAGGAGGTGGAATATCAACGAGCGAATCAAGGATGTGTACGTTGACTTGCCGCTGTTATTGATCTTTGCTGGAAATGCTGTGCCACGCTCTTCCCTCACTCCCTCCCTACCACCCACTCAACGTGCAACCACCCACCCCCCGGTCTCGACGATAAACACTTGAAACCAAAAATCAATAGTGTGCGCCAATCGTGCCCTTTCTCACTTGCTTACAAGCATCAGACCACCGGCATGAGAGCTGCAATAATCTAGTTAGGGAGTGATGGGATATGATTCTCGCGCGAATCCTAACTAGAAAAGGCTCAAAGCCGAGGCTAGAACGAACAAGCTAATATATAACCAATGTGAGCCTTGTGAGGAACGAAGAGAGAGAAGAAGAAAAAAAGGAAAAAAGTGACACACTCAACAACAATGTGATAGAAGACGCCTTGTTACACGAGGCGAGCGAGTGAGCGAGAATCTTCCTCCGGCATCATAGCTCACTTACTTTAAGAAGCCCTATATTTGCACTACATCCTGTTGATGAGTATCTTCTGCCGGACAAGGTATGCCTGTCCATTTTTCTCTGTCGGAAAAATAACCCGTGAAACGAGTTATCCTGTTTACGGGGCTTTGTTCACAGCATGGTCTGAGGGTGACTAAAATGAATACATCCATTTTTTATTTTTTTTTCTTGGGAGGGAGGGGGGGCGGAGGGAGTCGGGCACCTGTATGAGGTACAGTACAGTACAAGTGAAAATATTCTAAGAAACTCTCTATGCAACTCCTTTTTTTCCGCTCATTAGCATGGAGGGAAATGCTTACGCAGCACGGATACCCCGGATTCAACCCTAGGTTCCCCTGGCTCTAACTGACTCGCCTGAAGAGGAGGAAGAGGATAATAAAGTAGTTGCACTCTACTGCACGAGTACAGTAGCTAGCGTACGTTTAATTTGCGGTCAAAATGGATCAGCTATTTAGTTGTATGATACATGATGCTTGTTCGTGCATGCAGAATAGTTAACGGCTTTTGTCCGAAAAGAGAAACCTCCAAATTATTATTTAGGCAAGAAAAGGGAAAGGGTATTATTAAAAAAACTGAAAAAAATAATGAATAAATAATAAATCTCTTTTTTTTTTTGATATCACAAAAATTTAATAATAATGTGTATTATAAAAAAAAGAGAAGGAAAAAGAAGCCGCGGTTTAACCTTGAATATTGTCGTGATTCTCAATACGGTTGTCGTTGTCGTTTGGGGTCGCAACCTTTCGAGTTTTTTTTTTCTTTTTTTCCTTTTTCTTTCTTTCTAGGGCTTACAAGCTTGAGAAGCCGAACTAACCTTCGGGCTTCGGCTACCCCCCAAATACTTGAAGATTTGATGTCGGGCCTGATTTTGTACGGAAGCGGGGCAAATTGAGGGGAAATATCTGATCCGGGGATGTCAATGTTAAGGGGAGGGTACGATGGTCTAGTTAGCGGAAACCCCGAACGCCTGCCGCGGCTCCCAAGCCAATAACAGTAAAACACTAAAAAACAAACGATCGAAGTTGAAAGTCGCGACAACCGTTATATGCCAACTTAAGGATCACAATAATAATACCTCATGGGAAGCAAAAAAATATCTGGGGAAAATGGCATTAGCCGATCCCGAAAAAAAAATCCCCATGAGATCTCATTTGACCCCAGAATCGTCCTTGAATATCCCCGGGGACACCGTTGAGAAATGCTCACCGCACCCCCGGGCAGCCCTGGATAAACGCCAGAGAGCGGGCTAATGCTTGTATTCGACCGTTACAAGTACGGGCACTCATCACATCTCACAGACAGATAGACGCGGGGCCAGTCCCATGTTCCAGAAGGATGCGGGTATTCGGCCACCGGGGAGCATTCCTTCCTTCTTTCCCTTCCTTCCAACGGATAGCGTTGAAAATAAAACCGTTAGACTGCAGTACTATCTCTACCATACGATGCATACAAGGATTACAAACCCTTAGTAAAAGCATTCAGGGGAAAAACCAGCCAGCCAGCCAACCACAATTCATTTCAACGTTGGTGCGGTGCTGTACGGTAACCGGTATAAGGGACGGTATATACCCCGTACCTTAAGATTAAGCTCATTGACAGAAGGGGTGGTGATGGTGAAAGAGGAGGAGGAGGAGGAGGTAATTTTCCTGTACCGTGTTGAGTGGCTGACACTTCGGGGGGAGTTGTACCGTAGAGTAGGGTACGTACTGTACGGTTCGGTGTTGCCGTTACATACAGTACTGTACCATCCAACGGGGACGATGTGAAATTGATGCACGCATTTGTTGGACCCGAAAAAAAGGAATACTCAATTTTTGCCAACACTTGACCGCACCGATTAGCGCGCGATTCTCTACTTTGACAGGTTTTAGGCAATGGAAGTCCTCGGCACTTGCTTCACATGCTGCACGCAGCTACCGTACTCATTGTTTCGAATGAAAAGGCAGAAATGAAATGAAACGATAATATTATTATAGTAGGGTTCTAAGTGTAGTTCAGAGGGCTCTGGTCGGATTTCACGGACGAGAATTAGGTTGGGCTTACTTATCGGGTTAGGGGTGCAGATGCTTCCGATGAATCGGCCCTGCCGAGCGTTTCGGAAGATCGAGGAGAGAGACATCCGCTGAATCTTGGATTTCTGGGCGTTACCCCAAAAGATTGGATAGGAGGGGAAGTATGTTTATCCTCTGTGAAATGAAAAAGAAAAAGATTGGAAGGGATGGGAGCGGATGTATTGTTTCTATAATGCTTGGCGGTCCGTTAGTCTGCCCTCCCCCTAATTACAGCACTAGACAAAGAAGGTTCGACTTAGCCATGGCAGGATAACATTTCACGATTCAGCCCGGCACAGCAGCCCATCCCCCAATAATTATTATGATATTTCAAACAGTTATTTTTCATTTTTTCCGGTAATCTGCGAAGAAAATCGTCGGCTAACTCAGGGCACAGTCAGAGATAAACATGTTGTGCAGAAATACGGGACGCTTCCATGTTGCGGAACGAGAAACAGCCACCAAAAACCTTAACGAAGGGAAGAACAAAACGATTGGCACATCATCACAGGTCAGATCACATTCACATTCTTTTTTTCTCTCCAATGCTTCTAAAAACAAAACTTCCCTCGTTTTCGCGATCACATATCGTCACTCGCCGCCACAACGTCATCCGATCAGACCTCTTGAGCGAGAGTGTAGTTTCTTAAATTCCTTTTCCCCCCCTAAGTGCAGCGTCTGGTTGGTGTGCTGCCCCCCCTGAGCTATTTATGATCAAAACGTCTGGCTAGTCTAAATTGGGAAATTTCAGAACCCTGGAAAGGGTGGTTGCGTGTGGGGATGGCTCACTTATGGAAAATTGATTTTCCGATCACTTTTTTTGACCGATTTTTGGGAAGGCCGAGCCTATTGTTGCGGCACCTGCACGGCACCGAAAGGGACGACCAAAGCTTAAGGTTGGGGTAGGGGGGGAGGGAGGTGAAAGGATTAACTTAAATGGGCGAATTGATTGAAAAAGGAAAAAAGGGAAAGAAAAAGAAAAAGGTTCATGCATGTGTCGGCCAATCATACATTTTTCCCTGAGACATGACAAAGCACTGATGAGATGAACCCATCCTAGGCTTGCCACTTTGCCTAACCAGTTTGCCACACCACAGCACTATGCTGCACCGTATCCTCAAGAGGGGGGTAGCCCCAAAAGCCTTGTGCTACCGCCATCTAGATCCGTTCTCGTTCGTAGTTTCTTTAGAGAGAATAAGAAAATAAGGAAGGAGAACGGTAGTGTGCGGTATCATTTGATCTGGTACCAAAGCGTAGAGAATTAGTGGTGAGGAATGAAAAGCAAAAGTACTCATTGGGCGTAATAAAAGTGAAATAGCACGGTGTAAAGGAACTATCGGTAAAAGATCTAACGTAATGCCGATGCCACCACAGTGATCATGGTTGCTGCGATATGGCGCACCCTCCATCCTCCAAAAAATCATCACCGGGGTGTCCTTGTGTGTAAAAGGCACCAGCTTAGATTTAACGTCGACTACTAGAGTACTGTGCTCACGAGTACGGTGTTAGAATCATTACAGCAGTTGTGCAATATGTACCCCGAATTTTACAAGGTGCTTTAAAAATTATAGCGCAGTTTTAGCGTAATAGTGCTTGTGCAAGACTGCAAGTGATGGTAGTGAACGGTACGATGGGGGGGGAAATATTAGTGCGGAGTAAACTTTGGAAATACCCGTCGCCCAGCTAACCTATTACCATCTAGCAGCGGCAGCAGAAGAAAAACACTTTAGACCATCGGTCGGTCACCCCCCAGAACGTGCAATTAAGCAGAATCTTAAGCCTTACATGCAACACATTGATCCTATCGGTGCTAGCCCTTCTATCTGAACCCTCGAACAGTCAGCTGTAGCCGAATCTGTGGCTGTCGATTCCCCATTTCTCAACCTTAGATCTACCTCACGTTTTGAGGGGGTCGAGTTGGTGGAAGTAGTCAAGCCTAGCGTGACCAGCGTGGTGGGAGGCTCGAGAGCTTGTGATAGAGAGAGATGGTGAGAAAGAAGACACCCAATGGGGGACTGAAGTGGATGAGGGAAGCAAAAAAGAAAGCTAGCGAGCTAGGCGATATGTAATATGTAGGAAGGAAAGGGTATAAAAAAAAGTATGTCAGGGCAGAAATCCGAAGAAGAATCCCCAAACTGAGGTTTGAGCCTTTTTGCTCTATCACTCCTCATACCTCGTTATAGTTGTCGAGATGAGATGCGTTGATTCTGATGGTAGTATTGTACGGATGTTTTCGATTCTTTGTGCGGGAGATATGGCGTTACCGTGTGTGTGTTGTAGAGTGTGGTCTGGTTTAAGGCGATTAATACTTTGTAGAGGGGCATGTGCATATGCACTCCTACATCATGAAAGTGTGATAACAATGATATAATACAAGAAGCTACTGCTCAAAGCCGAACGGGTAGGCAAGGCACAATAAGTAAATAGATAAGCAATCAAGCAAGTTCGTATTCCCCTCCTCCCATCCTAACGAGAGTAAAGGATCTTCAAGTGTCGCATAGTATCCTATAGCCATCACCATCACATCTATCTCGGGCGCAAAAAATCGTCCAGAACATCCGAACCATGCTGAGGTGATAACTCGCCGGAACTTCCAAGATGCGTGCTCGGATGACGGAATAGCAACTATAACTAAAATAATACAAGGGGCCGAATAATAAATTATGACCCTTTGTCACTCTTTTTTTATGTTTTACTTTTTATCTTATATGGCGGTGGTATGATACTATCACGTCTCCTTTCCTTTTCTTTTTTTCCTCTTTTTTCCTCACTCTCAATGTACCGGGGGGGGGATTCGGGAAGAATATTACGCTTTCTTCCCCCAGAGGAATTCGGGTTCAACGGCTCAGACTGGTTTCGGATTTCTCCTTCTTCCAGAATGAAAATGATCATCGTGAAACGAGCAAGCCTAGTGTACGTACTACCGCACGTTAGTTGTGCATATTCGGGGTGCAGAAAGCGCTCACACCTATGAATACCGGGGAAGTGGCTGTAATATTATTTTGGGGCTTTTTTCTTTTCTATCACGAGGGGTTAGGTGGATGAGTGAGTGAGTGGTGGTTGATGTGGTGGGTGATGGATGTACTGCATTAATTTACGTGTTGCTGTCATTTCCCACCTTTCCCTATTAAATTTTATTCTTATTGAGGCGAACGGCTGGGGGAGGGTTCGATACGGTAGTTAGGGGATGAGCAAGGAAGAAATATTAAAAAAGTCCGAAAAAAAAGAAGCGGAAGAGTTGGGGCCGCTGTGAAGTAAATAATAGTAGTAGTAATAATGGTGGTGATAATTATGGTAATAATAATAATATAACAATGAAAATCGGAAGAATAGTAGAGATTGGCCTTGTATCATTCACATCTACTCTAGGGAAGGGCGAACGTTTGTGGAGAGAGGTGCAGAAACAGACCCTGTCCTGGCCATGACCCTACCCTGGCCCTGGCTGATTGGGGAATGGTCTTCTAGGGTCAAAAGCGTAGGCTAGAGTCAGGGCCAGCTCTTGTCTGATGCCAAAGTGTACTCGTGTAGATGTGAGAAGAAACAGGATCCCGATACGGGTAACTGCATAAAGGCGAAATATCACAAACACAATTTGCACCGCATTTTGGAAAATAGAGTGCTGAAAATTTACGGATGGCTATCATAGCCTACCGTTGGTAGCACAGTACCGTTCCCACCGTACACCTCTGCACTATGATATTGGAAAGGGGGTTGGCGTACGATGTACAGCATACTCGCAGTCCGCATTCATACCGGCACTATAAACATTGCTGCGGAGAGTGTATAAAAGTAGTAACGTAGTAGGTCAGCCTCTTCCCATCACAGCCTTCCAAGAACACGACTCCCCCGCCAATTCAGTAAAATTTTGGAAAGGGCCCTGAACCTGGTAGGTGTCTGGCGGATTCGTAGGAATAGCACGGAGGGTGCTACTGTCCCTTGTCAATGAGTGTACGAGGAAGAGAAGAGAGAGGAGAGGAGAGGAGAGGAGGCATGATAGATGTTGCTGTTGCATGGGTCAAGGAGGGGAGGGTAGGCTGCGGCTAAAGAGGAGACCGTTTCTTTTCTTTTCTTTTTCTTTTCTCTTTCTTTTTTCCTTTTTCCTTTTTTTCCTTTTTCCTCTTTTCTTTTTTCACTCCATCCTCTCCTTTCTCGCCCATCCTCTCAGAATGCCTGTTCTTGAGGGTACCGGCTCTTGCCGTTTAACTTGCTAATCCTTGCTGCTAATCCATCAGGGTTTGTTTCTGCTTTTTCTCTCTTTTTCCCTCGGTATGAAATGTAGTTTCTTTTTTTCCTCTTCGCCTTCCCAAGT
Organism: Tuber microsphaerosporum; assembly: GCA_003521225.1. NCBI lineage: Eukaryota > Fungi > Ascomycota > Pezizomycetes > Pezizales > Tuberaceae > Tuber > Tuber microsphaerosporum. The sequence continues at coordinate 57 of QOVD01002576.1, read as the reverse complement.
AGTTTTTTCCTTTTTGTGGTTACTTTTTTTTTTCCTTCTTCTCTTCTTGAGATTCAT